>JAMKCH010000187.1:0-86556 GCA_023653785.1 Ophioderma brevispina | reverse complement strand
CCATTTGTCAAAACTTTGTATAAGCTACGTATGTTTACATTAAGGATGGAAAAAATTATAGTCACCATTTACACGCGAGTTAAACTTATAAGGTTACATACTACATTGATTATTTTAATATATTGAAGCCATTATGTGTCATATCATCGGATTCTTAACGCTATTTTCATATCTTAATGGGTTAAAGATAAATATTGTAGTATTTTCAAAGTCTACTCTGTCTTGTGAAATTGTTCATTGGTCGTAAAAAACCAGGGTGGTTTAGACTGTCAGAAATTAAATTTTCAGAAGTAAGGCCTTGTCGCAATTCAAGCATATCCATGCGTTTTGATCAAGCTGTAATAGTGCTTGAACGTTGTAGATTGTGTATGTCTTGTGAAAATAGTATTTGAATTTTTATAGGATAAATTTTGATTGCAGTTGTCTTATTGTTTTTGGAGCATGAGGGACACACACATCCACGGGCTTTTTACGGATAGAATAAGTACGAGAATGAAAAACAAAGTCATACACACTATATATATATATAGTATATATATATATATATATATATATATATGATATAGTAAGATATAAGAATTACTTGTAATAGGTATAGTTCCATGATTTTCAAATACGAAAATTGTTTCGAGAGGTAAACCTCTCTCTTCAGGGAGTAAGTCTGAATGGCATAACAAAACAAAACATGTGCGACGCTTCGATTACAGTGCAATGTATGTGCGTATTTTATGCGGTTACGCACGTGTGGTTCATGCGCGGCTTACGTTACGTCTTTTAGTTTGTGCTTTTTGACGGCGGTCGGGCATGTGCTGATCAGTTCAGATCGCTTGTCTTAATGTTCCATAGTGGGTCGGCAAATAATTGAAAAATTTTTCCATGTTGCACAGGTGCATTTTTGGATCGGTTCTTGAGTTGCCCTGGCGTGTTTAAGTATTCGCAGATTAATTCGAAAACTTGCTCTTCTTTTCCTTTAACTTCCAGGAAGTACTTGGAGAGCCGTATGATGTCTGTACTTTGCGTTACGGACAAGATTGGTTGTGGGTTGTAGTATTGTTTTGATTAGTTTTCTGAAGTTCCCAGTAGTTGCTTCTTTGTACGTGTGTGTTACAATTGCTTGATTATATAATGTTTTTCGACCGGCACTTTCCATTTAGTGGGCAGTTTCTTCTTTTTTCTTGCAGTTGCAAGGTTTGGTCTCGTTGTTTCCGGTGGTTTGGGATTTCATGATTTTCTTGTTGTGTGTGTCGATGAAAGTTTTGATGTTCGGCATGCAGCTGTAGGAAATCTTTAGGGGTTATGTTAAAGGATTTTCCTTAATATGTGTCTTTGGGGAAGCTTTCGTCTACGATAGTAAGAAACTGCGCTCCGACGTTGTTTTTTACTGAGAGATCAAATGGTGGGTGTTACACGGACTGGTCGCTTTCTAGTTTGCTTTTGCGTTTGCGGTTCTCTTTCTCTCTTGTGAGTAATTCGAGTTTTGTGGTTATGGCCACTATTATACAGTCTTCTTGGTATTATTGTCTGATGTTTCCTCAAACTCGTGGTTTGCTTGATGAAATGTTAGCGAGTCTGTGGTTGATTCCTGTTGGATTGTCCGGATCACAGCCGGCGGATGGTTTGCTCTCAAAGTTAACGTAAGAGGTGGGTGCCTGCCTTGAGGAATGGTTTGTATGTACCTTTATTGAGGTCGAGTGTACACGAGAAAGTCGACAATCTGTTTGGAGCTTTATAGTAATTCGCAGCCATTTGGATTTGACTACATCGCATATTCTTCTCTTTATGCGTTTCGATGATTGCGGTGGTTAGTGAATACTGCTAAACCCGTCATCTCTATAGAGTCCATCCGAGTCAGTTGCCGGAGTGGGGTTTCAGTTGGGAAAGGAGATAAACCACAACTAATCGCAAGATTTCCGTTCCATCGAAAGAAACCAGGTTATGTCGAATGGTTGTTGTTCTTCTTGCACCATGGTTCACTTTGGTCGAAGAGCAGTGTTTGTTTTGCGTGAATTATAATTCTCCCTTTAGAGGGGTGATATTTCCGTGAACTGGAAGCAAAGTCTCGATGCATTGTAGCAATTTCTCCGTAATAGACGGATAAAATTCAATATGTCAAAGCAAATAAATCAGAGAGCTGCTTTTGTTAGGAAGTTTTTGAACCATTCGAGAACTGTGTTTGTGTTTCACAGATTACTTGTTTTCGTTCTTAACCTGTTTAACATCTTTCCTGTGATGCGTTTGCTCGCCTGACCAATTTCTGATTGCACGGGTTGATTAGACGTAGGTAGGTTTATTGGAGAAATTCGGTTTATGGTCTTTTAAGGTTACAAACGACTCACGTTCGCATGGTATCGATTCGATCTTCAAGCTTCTAGTTCTTCGGCAATGGCTTTTTTGCTTCCGTATGAATTTGTGACTGTTGGTTCGTGGCTTTTTATACGTTTTTTGGACGTTTTTAGTTACGAGGTCACTGTATTCATCTGGCGACATTTTGTAGAAATTCGTAGTTTTACTCAGCTTTTATTATCATTTTGTTCTTTGTTGATTTCCTTAATGTCTTTCTTTAATTGAGGACTGGAATTATTTGTGCGGTTTTGAATTAATGTTTGGATTAAATCAGTCATCCTATTCTCGAACACGCGAATTTCTTCGATCATAGGTGGTTGTTTTACTTGAGTGAATCCGCGAAAGTTATGTTACTCCACACAGGCTTAAGGCTTGTGGCCAAGGAGAATAAGGTATGGCACAGGCTATGAAGAATATACATGTTTTAAAGATGTATACAATGAAACGACGTTGTGACAAATGTCTTCGTCAGGTTCTTAACACTACTACAAGAGATATAAAACTACATTACAAAAAAAACAAATATAAATCAAAGTGTTCACAGCAAAGCACCCCATGCCGTTAATTATGAGGGTAAAACGGAAATGAAGATGAGAAAGCCAGGAACACAAGGCGGTCTATGAGAAGAGGTGAGTTCACAAATGGGTTACATACGGCCGCCAGTTGCACTTGAATATGTCGAACTTCACGTTGATGCCAGGAGGCTTGATGGTGTTAAGAGTGGCGATGAGATGAGAAGGTGAGAGTCAGGACGTTGCCAATCGTACTAGGAAAACACCTGTGATGGGTAAACACCTAATGCAATGGTCCGCTTGGTTAAAAATGGACCGCGAACAGGCTTGATATGATGTTCTTTCGATGGAGCGGAGATGGTCAGAAAAACGGACGGCAATTGGGGTTTGGTTTCGTAACGTTGACCACATCTACAGCAAACACCTTGGCATAAAGTGACGGTTTTACTAATACAAGTTCATGGAGAGGTGATATGTGTGTTGCGCATTGGGGTCGCCAATGATCGGTGTGTTGTGTGTAAGAAAATATTTAAGGTCCTATATTACAGCGTTTACGATTGCATGGGGACATGCTGGAGACTGAGGGTGGGGACTCACTAGCCGAACGAGTAGATGTGGCTTTCGCGAGCCATTGCAGTAATGGGAAAAATGCCGAAAGATGTCCTTAGTGGTGTGGTGTTGGCAGAGAATAGTTCTTTATTATGATTCTGAATGGATTATTGTGACGGATGGCAAGTTCAGGATCAGGGTATGCGGTCGATATGTCCTTGGAAGTCTTCTCAGAGGGTTGAAGTGCGCTCTCTCTATCTAAACAGTTGATCCTTTCAACAGAAGGTCAGTGATTGTGTTCGGGATAGCCAGGACGGTGGAAGAATGGAGAAAGAATAATGAGTTCATAGCATGTTGCCAGAATTTTCTCCTTGGCCAACGACCATATATCCATTTACCAGAGTGCTGGGCAGCACCTCGACTCTCCTCTCTTCTCTCTGCGCTATATATATATATGTATTATATATATATAGATATTATATACTATAGATATATATCTATATATATTATATATATAGGGTGAGTCAATAAAAAGTACAAACCCAGAATTGAGCGATTTTTCTCATGGAAAACCCTCTGTGCGATTCATATATTTTCATTTTGTAGTACATTCCCTGTTTTGTTAGCTCTCATATAAAAATTATGCCATTAAAATTGATTTAACGCGTTTCACAAGTTTTACATAGCTGCAGAAGTGAAAGTACCCAATGTGAAAGACTTAACAAAGTTACACGCTAGAGTAACCCAAAGAGTTCTCTTGGATTTACGTTCAACTTTGGTATTTGCAGGATATCCTCCATTAATTAAAAATTTGAATAAATGTCAGAGAACACCAGTGACGTAACCAGTCTGTGGGTGAGGGCGTGGGGCGTGGGGCGGGGTAAGGGCGGGACACGCACTCAAAATCTTTGCCCCCTACTGGCCAAATGGAGATCAGGCAAAAGTTAATAAATTGATAGTATTGAATGATACCAGTTACAGCTTTGCAAAATGGTGTTTTAGTGCTGCCCCAAAAGTTATAATGGTCCCATAGCGGTCACCCTCCCCAAATGGATGATGTCTTTTTACAACGTTGGGTAAGACTGTAAAATGAAACCAGATATCAAAATAATATTTTATGAAAGCAAATTTGGGATTGAACCAACAATTTGCAGCATTCTTTTCAACTTGCTTGATTTCCACGTAGGAAATTGTTCAAAATATAGGGCTGATAAACCAGCTAAGCATTGGAATTTTCCTTTTAAAAAATATCCTGTTTAATTTCATTAAATTTACGTAGTCTACATTATCCATTCAACACATGTCCTGCGTAGCATTTGATTACGGCGCCAATAGAAACTAAACCCAGTTAATTTATTTTGAAGCCCTCCCGCTGCGCAGAAGTAATCAGTCGTAATGAGTCTCTCGTAGTACAGTCAGTGCGCAATTTGTTCGGGTCAGGAACTGGACACATTCAACAAAAATAAAACTGTAACCTTTTAACTGGCTGATCGATTTAAAAAAAAAATATTGTGAAAGTTGATTAATGAGATATCTAACACATCAATCAATTTTGGTAAATTCCGTTATGTTTCTCATAAAAACTGCCTCATTGGTTGTACTTTTTTCTGACTCAACCCTGCTAAATATATATATTTTTATATATATATATATATATCTATATATATATATATTATATATTCTATATATAGATTATATATTATATATATATATAATATTATATATCATATATATATAGAAGTCGCTCAAAAGCTGCATCGGCATAATGAAATAACAAAAATTATACAGTGGTCATAAAGTTGCCCGTAAATACATGAGAGTAAATCACAACGGTTTCAGGGCACGCCCTTCTTCTGGTGAATAAGATGATGAGTAGAGTACGCAACTTCTTAGAAATGATAACAACGGAAAATATACGAAGAAACCAGGACGTGGGGATAAATATAAAAACAAGAGGAATACGAAACGTACGAGATTTAAACCGAAATGTCTTTAAAATGGGAAGGTGGTGGAGGATGCACTGGTTGAAAACAAACGTGCCTGCAAGAACAAGAGTTATAAAAGAGGGACGACGCGATAATGCGTGGCAAAAATTACTTCTTGAATGCAGTGGAGCTGGCATTAGTCCTGGGTTGAGTGTACCCAAGATAGATATGTATGATTCATTGTCAGTATCTTTTCTAACTTGGTTTTGAACCTTGACAAGTGAAACGCCTGTAATTTTGATGTCATCCTTGCCGTGGATTAGTAAGGAAAAAATGGTTGGAACCAGGTAGTCCGGGAAGTAAGACGGGATAGAACGTAAATGCTCAGTAAAGTAAAGTGTAAAACGCTCGGCCATACAGTCGTTTGGTATCGCCAAATTATAGAAGGTTAATTGGTGCAAATAATGAATAGCTTAGTTAGGAGATGTACACGTGAATGAGTCCTTAATGCGACATGTGCCTGCAGGACCAGCAATAAAATCCATGGAAGAGATGTGATTGACAAGTATTACACCGCGGCCTTTTGCAGGGTTAGTGGATCCAGATGCCAGATTCTAACATGACACTTCCCCATTATGTAAGATTTCGCAGTAGTTAATGGGCTTGGAGGTAACATTATGCTGATATGCAAACCTGAGAATCCAAATGCTGTCCGCCAAAACGCTTGCGAATAAAATTGGCTGTTAGTACTATAGGCTTTTATATCTGTTCTATGGATAATAGGCCTATCATTTAATATCAATTTCATTTCATGGTTTTTGATATATTTGAACTGATTTAGAAACCCAACAAAATATTGTGTATATTAAAGCATTCAAATATATTCCCTCTACAAAGTAAAAGATTTGTTTTAAATGAGCCAGCCAGCAATTGAAAAATATTGAAATCTATATCTTACCTCCGTATCCATAGTGACACTGGATAACACTATCCAGCCCAAGCAAGAGTCACAGAGGATCCTGACAGGCAAGCAAAGATGTACCTCAGTTACTGACCATTCTCTATTGGTAGTAGCGGTAATATGGCAGAAAGAAAAGAAATAGCAAACATCATCAGACCAAAGATATCAAACCATCCCAAGTAGCAAGCAGCTGGAATATAAGATTTCAATTGAAAACAACATCATATTGTAAACATGAATAGCAATTTCATAATAACTCCGATTGCTTTTATTGTTAAAGCTTATATAAATAAATATAATTTCATATATATACATACGGTGCCTTACTCACAATGACTAGTACTGCAAATTGGAAAAACATTTTTGACAGCAAGTGAACAAAGTTGCTAGTTTTGGGGTCGTCGTGCAAGCCAAAGGTATATGAAGTGACAACGTGCGAGTAAAAAATGCATCACGTCTACGTTCGTTGGTGCTTCGTAAGCCCATGACGGAATGCTTCAGCAGCGAAGGATTCAAGTTTGTTCCACAGTTTGCTGGTGTAAGGGTCGTTTCCAAATTGCCCCGTTAAAATTAATGGGTGCTAAAAGTGGCCCCATTGATTTTCAACGGAGCCCACTTTGAAATTTAAGGGGAGTCAAAGGGGCTAAGACACAATTTAACGGGACCAATTCAATGTAAAGTGCGCAAATTCCCAGTGAGTGGGGGGTGGGATAATCACCTAACCAATTGATTCACTACCTTTGTGACCTCACAATGACAAGTTACTCCCTGCAGGTGGTTGGTTACCGTTGTCACTGCCAGTTTTAGTAGTCAAGAACTGCTTCACTACTATAGTAATTTGTTATGGACTCGGTGTTGTGTTAATGAAATCATGTTTATTATTTATTTTTATATCCAGTCAGTTAACAAAAAAATTTATGCGTATTCTTTCTAATCTACAGGTATTTAATAAGGATGTTGTACATACAATAGGTGTTGTGTACTATTTATTATTTAGCAAGGGTTGGGAGCTACTACTTGTAAAATGGGGTGGTATAGTTTTTACAATTACATACACAATTAAAAAATGTACTATCACACAGATAACAACACTGTCAACTCTTGCAAAAAAGTACCAATGCTTTTATAAACTTCATAATCAGCTATATACAATGCCCTTTATTTGTCCCCAAAAATGATGGTCTTATTTCGAATGATATAGTCCAAAACCATAATTAATAAGAGATCACTAGAATTGGGACCCTTATTCTCGGACATCTTGAGTTCTATTTTTTTATTGCAAAGGACACATCAAATTTGATGACAAAAAATGTGTCTACACCCACCTAGATTAAAGTTAGTGATTTGTTTTGATGTGATTGCCTTTAGTGGTAACCTTTTTCAGTTGAATAATATAAACTCAAGGGTTGCCATTTCCATAATCTATCTTTTGCAGTACTATTTAACACATGATTCCATTAAGATACTTATAAAAAGGGCCTGGTGATACTTTCCCTCCGTACATACAAAACATTTACTCTAAGTAGCAAAAGAAAAACTAAACTTCATGAAGAAAAGAAATTAGTATACGACCTGATATTAATTCTCCTGGTTATGTGTTCTCTTCCATATTTGCTTCCCAATCTAGAAGCTACCTTTCAGACACAAAAGTAATTGGAATGCATACATATCCAAGCTTACAAGCTAGTATAATAGCTACACATATTTATATACATGCATGAATAGGTTATTTACGAAATAATTTATATAAACTTCCCTGTGGCTGTAGTAGAAGTTATGCCTCTGCTGTACTGTATTTGAGTTTATTACCTGGCACTGCGTGGTTTAAGTGCAAACTATTAAATATAATTTTAAAGGGCCCAGCTAAGCATCTGTCAACGGAATATTTAAGGTGATCCTCAATGGGGTAATAAAAGACCAAGCAAAGTGGTGAGAGTTGCCCTTCAGGGTAATACTTCTGAGCATAGTTTTTAAAGGGGGCTAAGTGGGCGGGCAAAGGGGAGCATAACAGAATTTAAATGGGTGGATAATGGGTGCCTAATTAAAATTCAACGGAGCCTTACATAAAGTGCCACATGAGCACCCATAAAAGTTATTAACGGGGCAATTTGGAGACGGCCCCTAAGGAAAGACGTGAGTCGGAAGTCTAAGATTCAGCTATTGGTGAATCATTTATGGTTATGGCCTCTTAAGGTCTCTTAATGTTCCTGCTACTTCTGATCGTAAGGTATTCGCAACAGTGGTGGCCACAATGAATGTGACAACTTTATAAAACATCAGCACTTCTGCTTTTGTCCTCTGTTGATGCAATGTATCCCACTGGAGTGTATTTAGCATGTTAGTAACCACTGCTTGGTACCGCATAATCACCGTAAACAAACCTCTGTACAGTCAATGCTCTCTATTGCCTCTGAGTATCGAGCCCAAAATCCTTGGGCCCGAAACATAGGAACATGACGTTGACGGTTATAGAATGAATCGACTGGCATCATGGTTGTTTGGCCCAGGGGTAATATATCGCCAAGTAAATATTTGAAAGGTTGATTAAATAAACAATCATGATTTAACCGGGACATTATGGAGGTCACGTTGATAACCCGAAAGAAATTCTTCCGTGCATATTGCTGTTGAAGCGACCGACTCTGTGCGAATCCGGTTTTTTGAATGTGACCCATTCCTTGCGTGGGAGACTTCGGCAGGTCGGTAGTTCTGTCTTAGGTGTTAATAGAGAGTTGGTTCGGTCTTGGAGTATCTAGCCAGGCAGTATTCCATTTCTGTAAGATGTTGAATGGGGAGTGGAGAGTTTAGCAGCTTGTTGGCAGAAAGTTCGGCGAGAGCACAGTCTCTGCCGAGCTGGTGTAAATCTTTGACAGTGTTTTATGCAGCAGTGCTTGTTGTCAGCATGCCTTATGCACTAGTTTTGCGTGTGGTGTTCTCTCAGAATTAGCAGGTGCAATGCTGAAAGCACTGGTAGGAAATTCGATGGAGGAGGACGGAAGGCAACCAGTAGGTTCTCAGGTCTCGTGAGTACTGTTGTCCAAGCTTCTTTGTGTAGAAAGTTGCTGTAGAAAGGGGCCAGAGGCGGTGGTGCGAGATAGAGTCGTTGCTGGCACCATTTGAGGATCCAGCAAGTCGGCACAGGAGGGTATCCTGTCGTATTTTACGGGGTTTTGCTAGCAGAATTGCTGCCAGAATTTCTTGTAAAATGGTATAGTAGTTTTCCTGTCAACTTTATTACGTAATCGTATAAATTGAAAATTTCATATAATGTACGATAATGTGATACTCGAAAAAAAATCGAATAAAGCTCCTGTGAGTCGTTTAAACGCTGTTACATGGATTCTTTTTTTTCTTTTTGCATAAAATTTACAGTATTTTGCTGTATTTCCAAATTGCAGCATAGACCTACATTGCGTAAGGACACTAGGACCATCCAAGTGTTTTTTTATGTCTAACATTAAAACCCTGGTTTTGTGAATTATTGGACATTAAAACTTCCATAAACGTTAAGTGGAAGACGTTGTGATTTATTTGTTATTGCGTGAAGGGTATATTTAATGTTTTTTGAATAAAAAGAATCAAAGATCACTATTTTATCTAAAGAAAGCTTTATCTTACTATCAAGTCATTTTTATTTGTATTATTTTACGAGCGTTTTGACGAAAATCATTTTATTATCAATAACGAAAACTATAGGAAGAAGTATATTTTCAATAGAGTCAAATCATGTTTCTAAAAATCTTAAAAACAAACGACTTCGGAGTGCCTATTAGTACAATTTACCTCTAAATAAAGGAAGTATAATCGGGTTGCATTCAATATATTGAGTAATTCATGATAAATCTTTTAATGTATTATACCATAATCATGTATTTCAATTAAGATGGTGATAATGGGAATAATAAATTTTTATACCTGCACTGCAAAAAACTAGGGGTTAAATTTAACACCGCCGGTGTTCTAGGAGGATCACACCGAAGGGCGGTAGAAATTCAAACACATTGGTGTCAGTTAACACCCCATTGTGTTATTTTAACAACAAATAACAACAATAAAAAAAATAAAAAAAATGTGGAAATTTTGAAAATCTCTTGGTGTGGTCCTCCTAGGAACACCGGTGGTGTTAATTTACACACCCTATGGTTTGCAGTGTGTACTCAAAATCACAGCCTTTATTGCGCTTCTTATAAGTACAAAGAGAAATTATCAAGTTAGTTTTAATTATAATCAACTCAAGTGCTGAAACTCAAAACAATATCCGTAAGTATGTGTGGAAATATAGCAAAGAAAAGAGAAAAAACGAAAAACTATTTGATTGGGTACTATGTTTTATGATCATTATCGATCTGAATTTGGCTGTTTGTAAATTAAATCATGTAAGTAACTTTAATACATATAGCCTATCTAAGAGAACGGGACCCTCTGATATGAAAAACCCCCAAATACCTAACCACGATAATATGCTAACTTATATCGGGACTATATCAGAACATTGATTTATATGCATCATTACTTTCCTTTCAAATTATATATGCAAATTAAAATGAACTTTAATATCATTAACAAAAAACGTGAAAGGGTTTCAACAAGAATTTGTTGAACTAGTCTATAAAAACAATTGAAGTGAAAATAGTGTATAATTGTTCTTGTTGTGACCTTTCTGGTGTTACAAATTGTCTTGTTGTTGTTGTATAACTTGAATTACTATATAGCTGATTTGAATTTTTTAATTTAATACAGCTTCCACAATCAATTTCAAGACCAAGGTGGAAACGAGTAATTGTTACTATTTTTGCACAAGTTACCGTAAATTAAACATGTACTGTTATGTTCACATTTCTCAAATTAATCTAATTATAATACAAATTTCAAAAATTATTCATGAAAAAACGTTATAGTTGTTCATTAAAAAATAAAAAACCCTTTAACTATGTCTAAAACAATAAAATTTAGCGCGCTAAAAAAATCTTGCCATTTTTTAGGAACTAAAATCCTAAATGTAAATGTGTAATTGGAACAAATGCCGCGAAAGCGCGCGGACGGCAATTACCAATGTTAAATATTATGGTAAAATATGAGGTTATTTTGGTCAAAAAAACAATGGACAGCAGCAACATCGGGGGGCTGATCATATTGAACACCCCCCTCATCAAAATATTGCGCCTAGAAAAGGATAAGAAAAAGACATTACTGATCGTAATTTAAAAATCAAGCAAAATACGTTTTTGTCCAATTTTCCAGGCCTATTACGACTAAAATTTATAAGAGAGGCTCACTATTTGAACTTTGAATTTATATCAACATTACTTATGAACTGTATGGATTCAATTTTATAACTGTTTATTACAGGAAAAATTACTGTAATCATACAGGAAAACATTGCAGCAATTATGCCAACAACCTCCCATAAACTACAGCTTTTATAGTTTCATCCGAATTCACTTTATATGTTACCGTTTAATGGCATTATGTTTTACCAAAATTAAAAGGGCCATGTCCGATCGCTAATAGCCTCGTCTCCAGGGACCCCAAGATTTTACCCGTAGTGGTCCCCAAATTTTGTTTCAGAAGAAAGCTACTATTTTCTCATTACCTGTGAAATATTAGGGCTACTAAAGGGCTGTTTGGATGTTATGACGCGAAAATATGCCCACTTTGGTCGCCAAAATTAGTTTTACAATAGTACTCTATGGATTACAGATAATGTTTTTAGCTATCATTTCAAAACGGGTTTTGAAATATGGCGCCAAACATTACAGATAGGGTTTGAGCTGAAGGCATGCAACGTAAATTTTGAGTGAACATTGGTGGATGGCCTACTACGTTAGTGAATGTTCGCCAGTTGCTTTTTATTTTCAAACATCAAATCTCTGTAATAACCTCGCCAAACTATATATTTTTCAGTGTTTGATGAATCATGTTTAAAATATACTGATTTAATTTCACAGTAATTAATTGGCAGGGACATATTGTCAGTAAAATACTGAAAAATTTATAGTTTGAGGGTGCAAAATCGTTCAGATACAGATACACACATTGTACTATATAAAACTTGACCAGACTTCCTAGGCTACCAAAGTGTGATCGAGGAGATGAATATCGAATATCCCATTGATCGAAGATCACTTATAAGCTGTCGCACGGTGGTTTTAAGGTACAGCAACACAGGACGATACAGATTGGTCTGTTGCAAGGACTTTCATTTGGCGTTTGGGTATGATTTCCAAAAGTGACAATCTATTATATCTACAATGGAAAGTTATTTTGTTTTAATAATTGATATATAAAGAGCTTGTGATATAGTAATCATAATATGCAAAAACTCAATTTCGCCAAAATGCTCGATTGGCCTGTTTGGAAGACTAATGACGTTATGCTGAAACTGATCAAAGAAATTTTGGCAAATCATTTGTTCGTTGAAATTGTATTGGTTCTGATTTTATTTATTTGGAGGTAGATGAATCCCGTCATGATTCCTCTCGTCAAAATTAGCTTTGGCACGCAACCAGTCTGTGACAATATCATTTGTGAGTTTTAGCAATCTGGTGGACAGTGCTCCGGCCACGGCGAATCCTGCTTGTTCATCAGGCAACTGGGGTTCGACACGGCCCCATCCGTCCCAGGATCATCCTCTCAAGGAGTTTTTGAAGAGACACACAGTATTCGTTCGTGTTCGTGCAAGATCCAACATCACAGTGGAAGATCCTCTTTAACCAGCTGATAGTTTCATCATCCAGGTTTGATCAGGCCTGCATTGCCTCCTTGGGGACTTGTAGACCTCACAGCCATCTATGATGTGGGGCTAATGGTTTGTGGCTCTCCACAATCGCAGTTTGGAGAAGGTTCTACTCCGATCTTGTGAAGGAAGGCTTTGTACGACCAACGACCAGTTCTGAGTCGTTTAGGTACCCAATGTTTTCCTATCAAGTTCACAGCCTTTGGGCTTGCGAGATGGCTGTCCACAACTGCTTTAGGTTCAAAATAGAGGATGACAATTGCTCATACCATCTGTCATTGATCCAGGATGATCGATAGGGATCCTGTGACTGCAGCGTCATGGATTGGGTACAACGTGATTCCCGTGGAATTCTCTTGATCATCAAAGGGTGTGGTGTTAGGATAGGCTACCAGGTTCATCAATTTCTTGCGGCGAGCTGATCGTCTTGAAGGTTCATCTAAGGTTTGCGGAGCTATGCCAGACGAATTGGAAAGGGATTCTACAGGCGTCGCACAAACAAAAGGGCAACCCAACTAAAGTCTCATGCATAATTCAGACGAATCATCTTGTGTGAATGTACGCTGTGTCTCCATACTGGTTTGTGCAGCGTATTCAGCGGTGGTATGCCAAAAGGCAACAGTTGATGTATGTTAGGTGTCAAAGGATGCACCCCATCCAGGTCCTGCGAGCTTCTGAAGGAGGTTGGACACGAGATGAGTCTTGGCAGCGACTGCGCCTTGGTGTGTTGATTGAAAAGTAAGGCTGCGGGTCCATTGTGACGCCAAGTACGTGTTGGGTCATGTGACAGATTTTGCTCATCTAGAGTGATGTATTTTTTTGCGCATCGATATGGCAAGGTGGAAACAGAGCTGACGGTCTGGGTTTGCTGAGTTTCAAGTGCATCGGTGAACGAATTGGTTCAGTGATTAGGTCTTCTGCAACACTGTTTCTAAGGACTCAACGCAATCAGCAGCTATTCCCAAGTACCGCATCGTCTGCTGCGTAGAGTACTGCGAACAATATCCATTTGGCATATCTGAGGACCGTAGGTGTGAAAGAGACTGGGTGCCAGGGAAGAACCTTGGGGACACCATTCAGAAGTGTGCGCTTTATAACGGCGGTGCCCATTTGATGTCTCAGGACGAAAGATCTGTCTTGGATGAGAAGCATAATGAACTTGACAAGCTTGACATCAGGAAGTTCTGAGTAAGCTTGAGGTAGAGACCCGTTGCCAGACTGTATCGTACGCAGCAATTAGGTCTATGAAGACTGTGCTCCAAACTTCTGCTTCTTATGGGAGGCTGTCTCGATGTCATAACTAGTCTGCTATCTGATCAGTCGTTGATTACCTCTTCGAAATCCAGCTTGGGTGACTTATTTTTAATTTTCAATAAAATGATGACGAATCTTTAATGACTTCATATTGTATCGGGTTTACATTTAATAATGATTATGTAATGATTTAATTAACTTCCATTAGCTCCAACGTTCAAATGAAAATAAATACAAAGAGTTCATGCAGGCTTTACTCTTTCAAATAACGGACACCATAGCAAAGGTCTATTGGCAATTAGTATCAAATGATGTTTTCTCAAAATCGTAAAAACGAATATTCGGATGTACAAAAGTAGATGGTGATGGCCGTATTATATTGCCCAATTTGAAATAAAGATGCCATTCCCGTGGATTCTATTTATTTTTCTCCAGGAAACAGATCATTGCGCTGTTTACCTTTGCAGTTAACAGACTCGACAGTAGTTACTCTAGACTCTTTGTTGCTGAAAACTTTTAATGAAAAAAAAACACACACACCAATTTGATGTTAAGGTGGCATTTTACCGGTTTTTCTACTACGGTTTTCATTGTCAATTTCTGACGTTTTGATTGTGGGACTTCTGATGCCACACTCAGATTGTCAATGTATATTAATGATAAGCAAAATTAGTATTTTCTCATGTTAAACATCTTCCGTATTGAAATTGTTTATGTGGGTTAAAAAGGGTAGTAATTTGATCATTAAACCGTTAAAACTGATTTTTTTTTTTTAAATCATCATGTTTCCTATGTTTATAACTATGAACCGAAGCTAATATTAGACCACATCATGGAAATATTTATCAAGTAGATACAATTAGTGCTAAG
Organism: Ophioderma brevispina; assembly: GCA_023653785.1. Taxonomy (NCBI): domain Eukaryota; kingdom Metazoa; phylum Echinodermata; class Ophiuroidea; order Amphilepidida; family Ophiodermatidae; genus Ophioderma; species Ophioderma brevispina. Next base: position 71,406 of record JAMKCH010000187.1, on the reverse strand, counting down.
AAAGATAGTGTATAGATTTCCTTACGGTACACCATCACAGTTTCGCAATAAAATTGGATAATTCAAATATCATTATTGTTAAATAAAACATTCATGGTTATTTCAATCATATCAGATACAGCTGCACACGTTGTACTAACATCAGCTTCGACCATACTTCTAGGCCATCCAATTTTTTATTTTGTCGGTTGAGATGAGCCCGTCGGTTCACTTGAAGAATTCAGGCCGGCAAAGTATATAGTTGGGTCATTTGGAGCAATTCCGTGACCGTGGAGAGCAGAGCATCATTTCTCAGTGTATTTGTCTTCTATAAAGGTTAATGAACAAATTTAGCGGTGGTGTCCCTCGTAAAAGTGTGGGCGGAATCCAGGAAAGGGGGGGGGGGGGGAATTCTTAACACAGGGGTCAAAATTAAAAATGCTTTGGATTGCTGTAAAAAACGAACCACAGTGTTTGTCTTGTTACAAGGATTAAAAAGGTATAGTTTGTACTACCTGCAAGGTATTGTTACGGAAAATTCGTCAAATGTCAAAGGTCATCACCAAAGGTTAAACCTTCAATATTGCACCGATTTCTTTAAAAATGGTATCAAATTGTTATACCTTTCCACAGAGATTGCAACAAAAATAGTTGGCACTCTACTTTGTATTTGTTTATCGAGATAAATGACAAACAAGGTCAATGACCTCTATTGATCTTCGGGTACTTGGGTCTCTAATCTGTACCCACCAACTCCCTGTCAGTGAACACATTGAAACCAAAACGAATAGCCGCAGAAAATTGGCTTATAAAATTGTTCAACTCCAAATTGAATGGGCATCTGTAATCATCTGCGTGATGGGCACCTAGGTAATTATACGCAGGGTGCGTTAATGCGGATTACGCAATGCGATAAATCCATGGGAATCTTCTTCAGGAAATATATGCCTTTTCGGGGCGGTCCTGAAGATACTATTGTTTAGCAAGATTGTCGTCTTGCATTACCGGACAAAAGTTAGTTTTTGGGACTGCTCCGAAAAAAAGAACTTCGTTTCTAAAGAACTTTCCCACGGACTTTTCTTTTGGAAATATATAATATTAAAAGTGATTTTGAAAATCTTCGCCGTAAGGATATATCGTCGTTGAACTGCACCACTTCTTTTAATTCTGGATATTAGTCGCCACATTAGAGTGGACATAAGTATAATTTTTATTAAAAAAGGACATTCTTGAGCGTACTATTACCATTATAATTGTGTTTTGGACATTCCAAATTCTTGAAACAATCAATGTGTGGGCATGTGTTGATGGATGGGTAGATGGACGAGTAATACATGGAGTAGTTGTTTGTGTTTGAGTATATGAAATTGCATTTGATGTCTACATACATACCATAGGTAATCTCAAGCGCTCTATCTTACTCAGGAGATAACCACAAGCAACTCCAATCACATATGATCCAATACGACAGTAGGGCTTAAAAACGACTAGGTCAAATTTATCTGCATCGTCGACTCTAGGAGACCTAATTGAATGATAAATGGCATAATTTTAAATTTGAAGTCGATCATGTTTTACTTTTAATACTTTTAATCATATCGAAATATAGACTGTCCCCCAGTCTCTGCTCTGTCTCTGGGTTTTGGAGTGCACTTGGTTAAAAGATAAGGCTAAAATAAAATTTGAAGACTTTCCAGTGAACATGCCGGTTCTAATACCGCGCCCTCTATTATACCAGCCAACTATAATAGTCCACAGAACGCGAATTACACAGGGCTCCTGGAATAGGGAGTAGCTCGCAGAGACTGTCCGAATCTGTAGGGAAACTGTCTCCAGCAGTATCGATTGCAGTAACGTGACCGCATTTACCTTGCGCACATCTCGGTTAATTTTGAATGCTAATCCGGGGACCAACGCTACTAACGCAACAGGTGGTGTCAATGGCACGCGACTTATAGGTTTCGTCTATCGATAATTTACGCGACCGCAGCCAATTGAATAGCTTCTTAGTTTTGGCAATGTATGAATTATGCATTAGTGTTTCACTTTCGTGCTTTGTGATATCAGAATTTGTGCACATACCTTGTTTCTACAGAGCTTATTACAGGTCCCAAGTACCGAAAATAACAATAACAATAAAATAAAGAAGACGGGGAAGGAGAAGCTGAGAAATCAGAAATTGTCCTTGTGATTTTCCTCGTTTTGTTGTTGGTTGATTGGTTGTAGTATTGGTTGGAACGACTTGGTCAGCCCGCTGCCCCAAGTAAAAGCCGTCGCGTCAGGGGAAATTCTCCCCCTTCGGCTCCCCCTCCCGCTCCCCCTCCCGGGTGTTAGGCCATTGCTGAGCTGTAAACCGTAAACCATTTCTAAAGTAAATTGCCGAAAATAGGTATCAACTAGTGCTTCTCCCCATGTGTGACCATCGACCTATGTGTGTGACCTTTGACTACGCAAGTTGACCTCTATATGACCTTTGACATTTTGGGTCACTCTGCAACCCTGATAACAACGTCAGACTGTCCTCTCCTACCTTCAACCTTCAATGCCAAATATCATGTCAGCCCCCCCCCGCCGGGGGGCACTTTCATCATCGTTTGGAGCAACGCGTTGTAAGGATGTTGAATTGTCCCTTTTCAGCACGTTGTCACCTACACCCAAACACACTTGGGGGTGCACCCATTTTTTTAATTTCCACACAAATAAAAGACCCCAGATTTTGTGAAATTTACTCACTGTCAACCCCAAGCACGTCTATTTTGGGAAAAATTTTGAAAATTCTCACCCAAAAACCTCTATTTTTTTTTTGAAAAATTTGCAAATTTGTCACTACTTTCGGAACCCCTATTTTGGGGAATTAATTATTATCAATCAAAATATCCTGAAACCCTTGTCGTGTACAGTCATTGGATATCAATACTATCCGGTACAAAATCATTTTTTATTTGATAGTTTTGTCACTATTGAATAAAGATCTGCATTCTAATTTTATTCGCATTTCCAGAACTCGCACCCCATGCATCTTAAATGACGACAATTTTATCATTGCTCGTTTCGAAAATCCTACATAATCTTACTAGGCCTACTAAAACAGATCTGTCTGTCTGTCGGGCTATGCATTTCGTTATGCTTTCACATATATGGGCTGATACGGAGAGGGGGGAGGGACCTCACATATAATAATATAATTTAATTTGAGCCACTGGATTTGGGTGTTAGGCTCGCGCTTCCAAACCCGGGGGCATCGGTGACAAGGACTGAAAAATAGGTGTCTTTGGGTGAGAGGCAACCAAATAATACCTAACCCTACTAATACTATTATATTTTAAGAGAGTTGCAATAGAAAACATTATTTAAGTCAAATAAAACATTAACGGGAATCGGGATTTGAGAAGCCTAAACACCAATGTATCAACAAAAATTGCCACCTGGAATTGGAAATTACTGTCTGTTTGTGTACGTGTCGGGTTGATGCTGCCTAGCAAACTAACAATGTGCGCGTAAAACCAAAGACCCAAGGTGGTCTCCACCGCCACTCAGGCCCGGGCCCGATTTAAATCCTGCGCAAAAAATAACCGTCCGTCCGCCCTGATTGTCGGCTAAACACTCTTACGCACATACGGAACGTCGAGATGACAGTGCAAGTATACCAGGACCATTTGTTTGGACGATGTTGTGCGGAGTACCTCCCCCGACCTCGGGGGAAATTTGAGACGGTTTTCCCTACAGATTCGGAGGGTCCACGATATGGGTTGATGAGTCTAGTGTTATTTCAGTCGCTTAGCATTTCCATCACGCGTGGACCCCGAGGAGGGTCTAATCGAACTATTGCATGATATATATTTTTAATTTTTATGAACATTAGTTTTCTTCATGCTTTTATTGTTATTCAAGGGAACCATTACGCGGTATCGAAGTTGAGCACCACTTTTTTAGTACGCCATATAACCATGCTGTTGAACCTATGGCAATCAGCAATCAAGCCAAATTAACGCCAAATACCCCCCGAAAGCGGGAAACCTAGAGAGGAAATAATAACATTGCTTTATAAGTGAAACAGCATAAGTAAACATTTTCTAGGTATTTTTTGTGGACAAACTTTATCTTAATTCGACCAGTGCCCTGTTTTTTATATACATACAGTTATAAAATATTAAAAACTATTTTTGGTCAGCTTATGCTAGTCTAAGGCACATTGCTTAACAGAGGAGGGCATGTTAGCAGATCCAGCAAAACAGCACGGTGAAAATATAGTGCAAGTTCTTACAAATTCTCATGCTTGAGAAATTCCAGAGGTGTGAATAGCAGCAAAGCGTCTGTGTTTGTTATATAACTTATTCATGATAGCAGGCCGTAATAACCCTTTTGAAAATGTATGAAGTGAAAATTATGAAAAGTAATTGCAAGATCTATAGACAACACTTCTTTAGCCCTAATGGACAAAGACTGGAAAGGTCGTCCTTATTTCTGGAACCCCCTACCCTGGAAACCACTTCCACCGATTTTTTTTTTCGCACGAAATTTATACGACACACGCAGGGCCATAGACAATAAATAAGGAATAAAATTTAGAACCCCACAAAGAACCTAAAAAATTAGGGTAAACGTATTTTCAAATTCGAAAATAAGGGAAACACCAAATTAACCACGGTCCGCCTCGTTTCCAAACACAGTTGTTTAATATGGGTCTTCCCTTCTAAAAAAGATCCCAAAGGGTTAACTGAATTTATATTATTATTATTGTTTAACTATATGAATATTCACCAGACCTTTATTTTTTGATATTATACAAATATTGACTGCTAATGGGGGCACTGGTTTGAAAAAATAGGCCCAAGGTGATCTCGAACCCTTACATCCCGCGAGAACGTACCGAGGGGCATAGTATGGTTTCGAGATCACCGAAGACCTATAGTTTCAACCCCCCCAAAATTCCCCGAATAAAAAGCAGTCAATATTTGTTTTATAACCGAATATTCGATTCTTGTCATCTGATTTTAAAAGAACATTCTAAGGCCAAGATCTTTTAAACATAGGTTTAAAATGTGTAGGCCTGTTTAAGTAATAACAAACAATTTTGTGTACTTACCGATAGTTCACCAGGATCCAACTTCCAAGTTTTCCAATTAGACCGATCCAAAATTAAACAGCAAAAACGCGAACAGTACCAAGTTAAATTCCCAATTCCACTTCTTCAATTCCATGGCAACATTTTTAAAAAAAGTCCGACAGAAATAACATCCTTCCAAATTGCTTTGGTATTTCAAACTATTTTGATGCAGAAACAAGTCTCATGACAACATAATATATTTACAAGTTTTTTTGGCTGTGTTACTTGTTGTAGAATTTACCACACAGTGCTGGTATGGAAGTTGAATGTGGTTGGTTTGTTTTCTGCCATTGGCTGCTTGTTGTGTTGATGTTCACAGGCCCGGGTTCACGGGGGTGCCATGATTTGTTATGTCTTGCAGTATCAGCTCAAGGTCAGAAAGTTCCTTATCGTACTCACTAATTGTTAGCAGCAGATGTAGAAGGAATTTCTGCAGAAGGTGCTTCTGATGTCCGGATTTATGGTTGGTGCTATTGCTTGACACATTTCTTCCTTCTTTGCCTCACTGGTCTACATAGTCTTTTCTTGTTCTGAGGTGGTGCCCAGACAACTGGTCATGATGTCGCGGATCCTTTGAAATCCAGCCTTGAACGCATAACCCCGCAGGCCCGCGCGCAAGTTGCTGTAGCCTGCTAAAACTAAAACGGGGATACGTCTGGCTCATCCAGTCCACGGTAAGGGTATTTAGCCGGCTGACTAATGTTTTCAGTTTGTAGCCTATGGCCCATCTTTTTCACATTCATGCGGGGACAATTGAATATTAATATTAAAAACAATATCAGATGTTGAATCTTAAAAAAAAATGAATTTTATTATGGAATAACAGCCAATTTTTTGGAAAAAATAGATTTTGATGACGTCACGGGCAGTTGATTGGTTTATTATTTTGCTTCGGGACCCATTCAGGTAAATGACGTACGTATCCCTACATTGGAAAAGACAACCGATTATATCAAAAAAAAGCATCGTACGTCGTTTTTGATCAGTGGGAAAGGTCCATTTTGTACTGTTTATTAACACAATAAACGGTGTCTTTTGGAAAAAATAATAGCACTTTGGGGCAGAGTGTCCTGTAACGACCTTGATTACCATAGTCGGATTTATATATATCGGTCCCCTCTGAATAGCAAAAACTGAACCTGATTACCTAAAACGTGACCTTGTACCTGCACGTGACACCAAACTTTCATCTCGTTTTACCGTTTAAACTACAATACGGCAAAGCAGCAAGCATTCGTATCTCCGTTGTCACAGCGTATCGATCAGATGTGAGACTATGCATGTGGTTCTGTAGTACGACTAGTTTCATTTGCATTTGAAGGCGTATAAAGATATTTTCAATGCAGTCAAGTCATCTGTGGAACTTTTCAATGACGTACTTCCCAGCAAATTGTTTTTCAACATGTTCAAAATTCAATCAATCAATAATAATGCTCTTAGTGATAGCCATGAACAGTAATAGTAATCATGTCATGTCACGCAATGAATTTGGGGGGAAACATTTGGGTTAACATCATATAGCTTATACTGCCTCGGTGACACCATCCCCATGTGACTGGTCATCTCGACGCAAAGACTGGCATTGCACCGCATGCTTCTAACTCAATCCATTTCCTGAATTCCCCCCCCAATATAGCAACTGTTAACTGATTTTGTAATCAAGGTTCTTCTTCTAAGAGTCCTTGTGTATCTCATGGTAGGTGATTTGTTACCATTTGATCAAAATGTGTGATTGGAGGCCAAAACTTACCTTGCCTGCCATAACATTTGTTCCGAATTTGAAACCCTCAACTTTGTTTACATCCAGTTTTCCAGGTGATGATTTCAGCTTTGTAATTTGGTTTTGATGAATGTACACTGTTTAAAGATGTTATATATGTTTGAGGAATTTTTTTAAAATAGCTTCTTTATTTTTCAAATTGTCATGTCCAAAACTCCGAAAGCTTAGGGTCTAAGGCAAAGGTAGACGAGTTCCAACCCAAACCTCAAAAATCTCAGTAAGTTTCTTTGTTGATGTGGATAGGTAAGTATTAAACTTACCTCTTTTTCTGTCAAAGTAGGAGTTCCGTCATACGATCTTGAAGATCATGATTTTTTGAGGGTGCAAAATTTTGCACCATGTGGAGTCCCTCCGACGGCATGACAACCTTGCTTTTTTTGCCATGAACACCCTTTTGCATTTCTTTCCTCTTTGACTGAGTGCTTTTTTATTTATAAAAAAGTAAAAAACACCAAAAAACATTTAAAATTGGGGTTTTTTTGTGTAACCAGATATTTTAGAAAATAATTTTTTTTCGACCGGTCTACGTGTAGGAGATAGGCAGTGAGCTCAGTTCCATATTAGAAAAAATATGGACTGAAAACTGAGTCTAGGCAAAGTCTATATGCACGACTGCCGTGCACGAAATTCTAAATTGGCTTTACTACATGACAATACCACAAGCTTATCATTAAGTCATAAGACCATAGTCGTAACACCACTCAACTTGTAAATTATGCTACAGCCATGCGCAGTGTAATAATCAGTAAATTTTGTAAGTTGTCTTAATTACTCACCGTCAGGCGCCAGGCCCCCGTCCGTTCCACTGTTTTTCATCGTAACTGCTATTAAAAGTTCATCAATCATGCTTCTGTTAAATTACCTGTGCATAACGCAAAACTCCAGAAACTTCCCCTGCAAAAAGTAATCTCTATCAACATAATACCTTGAACTACTCGACATGGCTACAGAGCTATGGGCTCTGTAGCCATGCGCACCGATACACTCTAATAATCAAAACAGCCCTATTATAATTATTATAGACCCCAAAACCATTGCACTCCTGGGATTCAAGGTATTGCATCTAGTCGCTCGTAGGCAATGATTTTGTGTACACCGTGTAACCAGCTCTTGATGTTATGGATTTCATCTTGTCTCCGAGGTATTCTTCCCGAGAGGAACATTACAATACCACGGGCCTGACTCAGATGGCATAGGCCCTACGTCCTCGGTTTTTGTCCAAACCACTGGCATTCTGGATGAAGCTTTTCCACATAGAGCAGGAAAGACGAAACAGGGCAACGTGGACCTCCGGTTTGCATCATGATACCTCCTCGGCTTTTCTCGGTGTCTTCCCACGATTATTCTTTGTGAGGGTATCTCTGAGAGTGATGTAGCATTTTTCCCCTTGCTCATGAATTTTAAAGCTTTCACGCGTCATGTCTCGTAAGTTCTCCCTGCCACGATTGCAAAAGTACAGCATTATATCCAGGAACACCTTGTCCTGTAGACCTTGTGGATCATTCAAATCAAGTGACTCTTGAATTAAGGCCATGTCTTCTGGCGATATGGGATTCTTGTGCTTTACAACACCCTTACCTTGCTGTTTCAGGGTTGCTGAGAAACATTTGAAACTCTTGAAGAATTAGCAAAATCTTCATGACCTATGATATCAATTTTCCTTGTTTTGAGGAAGTGACGTTGGAGTTCAAAACGGATCGCCATCATCGACTTTTTGCTATACAAAGTGCCATTTTTCTGTCGGCAAGATGCGTAGAATTTCCCTAGCAAGTCATCGAACTCCGAATTCGACAACCTTTCCACCGCCTGCAGATTGGTCGTCACCGCTGTCAAATAATCCTCGAATATCTTCACGGCGTATTTTACTGCCGTTTGGTATTAGCACTATCAGCTGCGTCTATGATTCCTTTAAGACCTTCGTCATCTACAAGCTCAAAGCGTGGCTGCGATTCAGCGATTTCGTCGCCCTTGTTCGGTGTTGTTTGTACCGACTTCCAGTTCCAGCACTGTGTGGTAAATGTGAAACAAAAATTCCCCAAAAGCGATCGTCTGCTACACACACAGAAATTGTGAACCCGACGAGTTCGCGCTGTATTCATCTCTTACACCAGCTTCAATATGTACACTCATAATACGGATGGATAGTCCGTACGGCAGTCTCTATGCTGGGAAGAGGTGTCCAGGGCATAGTTCATGAACAATGCCCGCTCTCCCAGGGCATAGTTCATTTTTGGTTCAATTCTTACGCTAATTAAATTTATGCCTCCACTTTAACCAATCAGATGACAGGATTCTATATATGAGGTATATAATCATAATTACTTGTTTTAGTTAATTTCTATTTTTACTGACACTCTCGTTGGTGGACAAAGGGGTGGGGTCCTACGGATCCAACCTAACTATCTAATTAACGGGGCGATAGATTTTAATATTTTTTTCATGAAAAGATGCGTATCCGAAGTTAGACAAATACAAAAATATGAGTCGGGAAAAGTATATCGTTAGTCTTTAAGAAGGACCCACTTGCCCACTTAAGTGTTAAAGCGAGGAATTAGTGGATGCTTTATGTGTGCCATATTTTAACATGTAGTACTTTGCTACTGTTTGAAAGTTTTCAATATCGCTTTTATAGGGAAGAGGTGTTCATTAGTTTTAATGAAAAGAAATGCCAGTGAAACATCTGTCAAACATATATTTAAAAATTCTTGTAAGGGAAGGCAAGAGTTATTATTATTATTACTACTATTATTATTATTACTATTACGACCTTAATTTCGACTATAAGGGGAAAAACGCTATTCATATGTACTCAATAATACGTTAAGGAGAAAAACTCTTTCCCCTAACGTCATGTAATGTTTGCGCTTTATTCCGTAAAAGGATATGAATATTAATTTTATGCAAATTATTTCTAATCTACTAGAATAACAACATATATGAATTTTAATTAATTTGAATAACTATAAGAGCTCATTATAATATAGTGAATAATTCGATTTCCCCTATGGTTGTTTTTAGTGTTATTATTATTGTTATTATTATTATAACTTACCAGAATAGCAAGAAAAGAAGTATTGGAGAAATAACGTAGAACTGGGTGTCAGCGCCCAGGTACCATGTCCATGGAATGCACTGAAAGAGGGATTACGATAAAGAATGCTTCAAGCTTCTATGTGATTGAACATTTAATCACACGTTATCTAATCTAGTACCACTTCTGCTTTATCTAAAGGGATAAGCATCGCTTTTGCTCAGAGCGAATCGAAAAATGTGGAAAGTCACTTTTTATGTTAACAAATCAGTAAGATAGGTATGTTACATTGTCCATGATAACTACTTAATGTTGGAACTAAAACACAAATAGTTAAAAAATGAAGTATTTCTGGAAATTTGTCATACCGTCTCCCCCAATGCCATCCGCGATGAACGTCCAAATTTACACTACCAGCTGATTGCGGTTTACAAACCATACCAGAATAAACAGATCATCAATGTTTTGAGTTTGAGGTCAAACTGGGTACAGTCATGGTGCACAATATTTCGCTTATAAATCTGCTGGGATATTCACAGGGAAAGACTATTTTGAGCTCAAGTCGGAATTTTGATACGCACGTATAGAAATTACAAAATCAAATAAAAAGTACTGCTTTGTCTTTGATATACACGGGTTTCAAGCCAACCACTTGTCACAAAAATAACAAAATACGAATTTTGATGATTTTTTTTAGATGTTTCGGATCAGCAAATCGCTGCTTATCCCTTTAAGTCTCGGCAGGAATAAAGAAGAAAAATAAGGAAAGGTCGGAGGTTCGGTTGTGAATCAATCCGTGTCGCAGGGTGATATGGTTCCTCCGTACTCATAGTCCACCTACCACGGTGAAGAATACGACCTCGACTAAATTGGGACTCTTCACGCAACATTAAGTTAGTTTCCAAGCTTTATTCGTTTTTTGTCTTATGGAACCGGGCGCATATTATTTCCGTAGTTAACATTTGTAAATGGCAGCATCATCTTTCAGTCAAAGTTCAAGGATATAGTACAAAACGTGAATTGTTTATGCCTTTTACGTAGCTATTAGTAGGGTTATAATGATAATCCCATTATAGAGTTTTGGGGAATAAGGTTTGAAGATGTTTTTCTATAGTTTGAAGTGCTGAATCTAATTTTGGGTCCAACTTCGGGAAGTGGGGGACTTTGTAAATAAGGGGTAAAATTATACAGGGGTATTGAATTAAGTCAAAATGTGGTTCAATGTGTCCCATCAAATGATTAAAAAGGTTATAGTTTGTCTAGTTTCTGATCTTAGTTAACAGTACAAAGCCTTCTGAAGGTTCAAGTCACCTGGGGGAACCTTACCCAGTGCTCCGATTTTGTTGAACTGGTGTCAAATTATCTCCTACGGAAATAATCCCATCATGTATGTTCTTCACAATAGCAATTGTTCTAATATTCATACGCATTCAATCATGGAAGAAAGAGGTAAGAAGGAACCACATCAACTTCCACAATCCGATTTTAATCTGTTTATTTCTCCATTCACCGACAAAATGAACGATTCAACGCGACCCTTTGAATATAATCCCTCTGCCGCAATCGATGATCGGCGAGCATCGTGACTGTAGACTTTTTTGAAAACTCTATGTCGACACACGTAAAAGTGTAAAAGTATATTGCATATTACAACATGTTCCGGCTGTCTCCGGTGTGTATTGTTGTGTTTGTGTTTCGTTACGTAATAAGTTAATGTACATCTTTATGAATTCAGCTTTACTGCCCAAGACTGCCAAGTGTGAAAAAAATAAAGGATGAAATTTTGGACTAAATTTTTAAAGTTTGTACATCCGGGGGCGTCTTGGAATTTTTCGTTGGGCACCCATATTTTTGAAGTATTTACTTTGGCGCATTCATCGCGTGCCATTCTGTTGATTCCCGATGACCCGGATCTTTACGCCTGAAGAAACAACCACGAACTGAGAATTTTCTCGATGCAGAAAATCTGAATAGGATTATCCTCGGAAAGGCTACTTGCGAGAATACTGAATCACAATTGCAATTATGTGGCGGCAGATAGATCGTTCAAACGTCAAGTGGGTCTTTGTGGTTAACTTTCTTTAGCTCTTTTCTTCCATGTATCAATGTCTTCATTCCAGCTTGGCCTTCTAACTATGTACCTCCACTGGGCCTAATATACAAACCAATTAAAACATACCAACCTCTTCATCCGAATCGAACAGGTTGGTAATTGTAGAGCGAAGGATTTCGCCACCAATACTTAAACACGTTGGATTTTCAGCATATAATAGTGCCACATGGGTCCGTAACCAATGTATGGATTCAGAAAAAGCACCGTAAGGGGTAACGAATGGCAGATTAATGGTGTTATTAAGCTGAAGCAAAGATAAAGAAAAGAGACTGCGAAAAGATAAAGAAAGAGGACTGGGCTGGCTAGATTGTTTTTAGCGTCGGTTTTTCGGTGCCATAATTCGGTTCACATGTATATCCCATACGTCCCCTGAGAGGAAAATGAGAAGCAAAATGAGTAGTAACTCACGATCCCCTCAAAAAAGGGGGAAGATAGCGGTATTGTGTTGTTAAATCATTAGGAGCCACTTCCGTTATATGGGGGGAGAGAGATGAGGGAGAGAGAGAGAGAGAGAGATGAAGAGAGAGAGGAGAGAAAGAGGGTAGAGGAGAGCGCTTTTATGGATAGAGTGCTAGATTAATTATATTTAATATTATATTATATATATATATAATATTATATATTATATAATTTATATATACATAGTTTGTACAGGTTAGCACCGGGGCTCGCTACACTGTTTCCGCTATGCGATCATCAGGCGAGTGGGCCTACTCAAGTATTTTATTCTACCATCTGCTTATGAGTTCTGATCGTTTATTTAACGATTTGTTTTGATATCAAAGTTTTTTTGTGTTCAAGGATTGCCGTTTTTTCTCCAAGCAGAGGTTACAGATGCCGGTTTGACGCCTAAAGATGCTGGATTGACGATTATCTCCATGAGATATAGATGTTTCTGATTGCTTTAAATGAACAGATATTGTTCTAGTAGTGCGGTTTCATTTTATATATTTTTTTTAGATGAACGATTTGATATGGTTGTTGAATCTTTCCTTGAAAGTTTTTCCTGCAAGGCCTATATAGGTCTTGCACCCTGCACTTGATTTAACAATAGCTTGGTACACAATTGCTTCAGACAAACACTTCCCATTTAAAGGACATTTCCCCTTGTACTTGCGGGTGCAGTTACACTGCTTTTTGGGTTCTTTATTGCTTTCGCACTTTACTTTTGCGTTGTGAGCTTTTATTAGTGCGTCGACGTTTTTCATACAACTGTAGCTCACTTTCACGCAATTGCGGTTAAAAATCTTGTTTAATTTTGATCCTTTAGGGAAGTGCTTGCCTAAAAGCTTTAGGAATTTTTGCCCGATGTTAGTTTTTACAATTTTTGCTATATGGTGGGTTATACCATATGACCTTTCTTTTCCTGTTTTTTTTTTCCTCTTCTTACTACTTTTGTCATTTTCAGTTCCGTACTTGATTTTTTCCTGGTACCCTGAGCCTGCTAGAGCTTTGTTGTAGGTCTCTTTGTGATAAGGAACTATTCTGAAAACGATTTTAAGACGACATAAAGTATTTTGAAGAAATCGGGATACGGGTGATTTTATCCTCCAGTATGTTATTGTTTTTATTTGAAAATAGATTTAAGCTAACCCTATGCCCAAACGGGAACCAGTATCGTTTTGGAATTGATATATGTGATGGAGAACGATATGAAAATGTATATTACGGAGTGAAGAAAAATACCTCATTTTTTATTTTCATGGTGGGTTGATGGGTCAAGGGTGGGGGGGGTCTTGGTGCAGGTATACGTGTTAAAAATGTGAGTTTTAATTTAGCATTGCAATGCAGATAAATGGACACATGGCCAAAATTTGCTCATTAGGCCCCATGTGACTGGGGAAAATGCAGGAGATAACGCAAAATTAGCGAATTCGCAAAAATTACCGTAAAATGGCTCCAAGAGTTTCACCAAAATTGCGAGATCTGTGTTCTGCAATTTTGTCGATTTTGCAAGATTTTCAAGAGTTTGTCTTACTTTACGCTATTTCCCCAATGACATGGGGCCTATAATCGGCCCACATCAAAGCGCCAAATCGGTTTGTGGCTTGCAATCCGCATTGCTGTAATCTATTTGTGATTAATTTGGGTGAGTTGCTATTTTGAATGATTCTTGGCCACCGTTGTCTGTCCATTGTACATATTTACCGCCACCAACGGTGAAAATAAAACATCAGCCAGTTGTATTCGCCCTCGTTTGCCATCATTTTCTTTATGGTGTGGTATGTAAGCAGCATGGCGCTAAAAAATAAAATGTAACAAAATTCCGTAGTATTATTTTATAAAATAAAGATAAAGCTTATGACAAGAGAAAAAAAGTCAATTTTTAGATACAATAAGTATAAATTAGATCACAGCACAATGTATATTAAACTGTGATAGCAACATCATAAAGGAACACGATATCATAAAAGAACTACAACTTAAAAAAATATGTTTTATATGTGAAGTTGGCATTGATATATTACTCTTTAATTATTAGCTTCCCTGCAATGTTTTGACAACAATAGAGCCCAGTGCACCTTACAGTCAAGGGAAAAATTCTGTTGACTACAAAGCGGTATGCATTTCTAGTAAGAAAATGATCCTAGAATTCCAAATATGACGACCACGTTTTTCACCCCACATTCTTGCCCATAAATTAGCGAATCAAATAAATGAATCTATTCTAAAGGGAAGCAATAGGGCTGGATTATATTCCATATTCGGCGCCGAATATTCCATATTAGGCGCTGAATATTCGACGTGGAATAAACTTTTGATGTCCAATGATATTCGGCATAAAGGCAAGTATTTTATATATGCCGAGTTAAACAGATTAAGCGCGGTGGTGTAAGAGGAGATAAAGTCACCCAGGAGCCATAGTCCGGGCTCCACTAACGACAACGGAGTAAAGCCTGAAACTAATGTTGTGAGAAGAGTCAACTAAATCGAGTGCCCATGATATATATAGACCGTATTCAATATGACGTCAACCACCAGACATGTTGGTGGACAAGATGCATACATTCCAGGACTACAATACATTAAGCTGTCAATCGATCCATGTTTAGCGATTGCACATGGATCATTGACAGGTGAATGTATTGTAGTACTGGAATGCGTCTATCTTGTCCACCAACATGGCTGGCTATTGAATACGGTCTATACGGAGTATTAACCGACCCTCATGAGATCTCGATGAATTTAATCTGTTTCATCTCGGCATATCTTTTTTAATTTTTAAAATATTTTGACGTCACAAAAAAGTATTCCACATCGAATATTCGACTATGGAATATAAACTTTGCTGATTTAATAAATAACTTACCTCATTAGAAAGAAGTTATTCACGGCAAATTCTACATTCCAGATGAATTGGAACCCAAAATGATTAATCATTGTCTGTGAAGTCATTAAATTGTCTGCAATAAACAGTAATCACAGTAGTAAGATTTTCAATGAACGTTTTAAAGTTAAAAACAAATTTAAAATTGGCTACATGACAAATGATAAGAGGTAGATACAGTAGATACAATATTAACAAATACGAGATAAAAAGGGTGGCGCTACTTCTATAGATTATTTAACATAATCATGTGACGTACGCACATGAATTGACTTATGGGTCGAGAGGTCAATCTGTGGTCATCGGGGGACACTTTATAAAAGTCAATAATATGACCCATCACTTGAACCATGACTTAGGGGTCAAAGGTAAAAGTACTTCAAATTATGTTACACTTGAAATCACTACTCTTCCTACAGAATATGTATTGTGATCTTGTCCCTTATGCATAATATGATACAGTTAGAACCTGGGAAGCGAGCTTGAAAGATTGGAGTTTGTTGTATTTTATTTTACATACGTTTCAAGGTGGGCTGTGTAACACAGCGTGTCCTTAAAATGTTGCTCCCACTACTGCTCAGACTAACATTGACTAACATAATTATGAAGTGTTTTTTTTACTGCAAAACTGAAAAGAAATTACTACACAAATTATTACCAACATAAAAAAGAACATTTATTTAGGATGAATTTTAGTTAAATTTTTTGAACAAAAATCTGCCAAATGATTTACAAAGTTTATGTCGTTTCCTTAATTTCTTCTATTTTGTGACATTATTTCAGTGTATTTTGGGTAATTATGGATACACAATAGTGGAATAAAAGTACAATGTGATGAATTTGAATATTAACTATTGGTGCTGTAAAGCATCGGTGTAGTGGAATTAGTGGATATAGTTGATGCAGCAGTAGGCCCATTTTTTTCGATAGGGTTGGTGGCCTTAATTTGAAACTAGGTTGTTTCATATATCAAAAGGAGCTATAGGTCCAGGAGTCAGGAAATGCTGATGCAAAAATTAAAAAACTTGTACAATTATGTTATGGGGGGGGTCCAAAGTTGACCCCCTTTTTCAGTATGAAAATGTTGAATAACATGCCATGTTGAACATTTGATCACAAATCGGGGAAGTTGGTCCCACTATATATTTTGACCACAATCTTGACACCGAAAACCTTCTAAGTTGATAAAAGCCTTTCTCCCCACCCCTCCCCCCCCAATCTTACCCCCCACCCCAAATCTGGTTTGAGATGGGCGGTTCAGCAGGCACAATGGTGGCAATATGATCGAAATTATTATGCAAAGGCGCATTGTGAGTTGTGGGTGTGGTGGATTTAGTGTGTGTATGGTGTGTGTGTGTGTGTACGGTGTGTGTGTGTGGTGTGTGGGGGGGGGGGTTGTTGGGATGGGAATTAAAATGATAGTTAATATACATTCTGCGGACATGTGTCAAAGCGATGACGGTCCCCGTGGTCAACCTCATAGTTTTAAACTCTAATTTTTAATAATCTTAGGGTAAGGGTAGTGGTTTAACCAGTTGGGAGGGGGGGGGCTTCTGCTCAGAACCCTGCCACCCCGCCAGACACCCCCCATGAAGTGACCTGTCCTATGGATAAGGACCACAAATTAGCCCCCTCTACAGTAGCCTCGGCCACCTCTTTGCTCTTCCCCCCCCCCCCCCTTGCAAATGCCTGGTTGCGCCACTGGGTAAGGGTTACATTACTGGACTTTCTCCTAACCCTAAAGACAGGAGACGACGGGGTGACTTATGTATAGCCTGTTGCTCAAATGTATCTTCTATATTAAGATAGTGATTTAATCCACAATTTTCCCCTTATTCTTTCAAGTTCTACGCTCTTAGGGGCTATAGCTTTCAATAATTATGGGCTGTGCATGTGCAATCATCCTTAGCAGGAAATGATTAGTTCAGTAATTTATAGAACATCACTAAATTCTACGCCTGCGGTGAGATCATCTTATTAAAATGTGTGGGGGGTGGGATGTAATTTATAGGGCCTTCCGGTGCAATCTTCTTATTCTAAGAAATATTTTACCCCACAATGTCCCTATTCTTCAAGCCCCTTGCTTCTTTCATGGCCCTATTATTTTTTTTATAGGTCACTTAATTTAGAGGACTGCTGCGCAACCAGCTATTTAAGAAATGACATAGTTAAACGTTGATTGACCTACGGCCTCAACCCTCTTGGATAAGAAATGATTAAATTCAGTAAATTTACGGCCTTTGCAGCGCAACCTCTTATCGAAAAAATGATTGGTTCAAGAAAGTTTATAGGCCGACGACGTATAAATTCATTTATAGTCCATCAATAAATCTATAAGCCTACGGCGTACCGCGGTAAGCTTTATATTTGAGAATTAGTATTCTGTCAGTTTATAGGCGTGCGGATTTAACCTGCTTTAAATAAATGATTAAATCAGTAATTATATAGGCCTTGCAGCTCATCTTCTCTTACAAGAAATAAGTTCAGTACATTTATAGCCCTGCGGGCACACTCCTTGTAGCTAAAGCAATGATTATTTCATGTAAATTTATAGCCGGCGGCTGCGAAAACCTTCTTGGTAAGAAATGATGAGTTTCAGTAATTACATGGCCATTGCAGTGCAATCCCTAATACCCTCCTTCCTCCTCCTACTTACTTCCACAAGTCATATAAGAAATGATTAGTTCAGGCCTGCCCAGAGGAACAGAATTCCTTTAGCTAAGAAATGATTAGTTAAGTAAATTATAGACCCGTGCACAATCATATTAGCTAAGAAAGGTTAGTTCAGTAAATTTATAGGTCTGAGGTGCATCTTTCTTAGCTGAAAAATGGTTTTAAAATAGGCTGCGGCGTAATTCTTTTATAGCTGAGAAATTATTATTAGTAAATGATAACCTACAGGACCGAATCCTCGTTTGTTTCTATGATTTAAGTTTTGAGTTTTGTTTAAACTTGAAACCCTAGTCATTGACCAAACCTTTACCATTGTTTAGGGAGGGGGTTACCACCCCACGGGAGTTCGTTATAAGCATCCGATGCTATAACAGTGAATGTTACAGTCTCTTTCCAGTGCTACCAAAACAAGTACCAACATACCTAGTATGGTGTAACCAATGATGTCATAAAGTCCACGAATCAGCAAATTGGGCCTTTTCCACAGTATAGGCGAAATCCAATTTTGCGCTAAAAAAGGTTAGGATATTGGGATTTCATTGCGGGTTTTCAGCTAAAAAACAATGGCAATTGATAGTACTATTACAAAAACATAAGAGTTTTGGAGCCATAATGGGCAGAATATTTTAAAAATGTACCATTAAATATCTGGATAGAAAAAAAAACACCCCTTCTTACCCTTCGATGATGCCATACCCTAATCCGGATTTAACCTTCACATTTTTTTGCTTAAATGACCGAAAAGAGTACCCAGAAGCTTTTTACAAAAGCTTTGGCATTTTAACGCGCCCGAGGAAAGTTCACTTCGGGTGTTTAAACACCCCTTGTTCACCACACGAGGGTAAGGTTTATCATAGAAAGGAATATAAAACCAGGAATGAAAAATTCCTTTTGTGGGTACATATAATATTGAACCCTCATAAATTAATAAAAATGTATTGAAAATCCGGGGGGATACTCACTTTTGGTTTGGTAGGGATGTGCGGCCGGGTGTCAGTGTTTGAACCACTCCCCACAAAAATATACCAAAAATGAAAGATTTGCTATTCAATACTTATACCTGCTTTCATGGAGGTTTTGGGGACGAAAGCCCAGAAGGTGAGAGATAGCTAACTGGAAATTGTAGTTTGAGCCACTATGGCAGCACTATTTTTCACATTTTACGTTTATTATACCAAACCACGGCTGAAAAATACCCACAAAATCCCAGTACCCCCTTTCAACCCCCGGGTGAAAATGAATCTCCAATTATAACGTTAGGGCATTATTGCTACCCATATGCTTACTGCTGTTCAACAGACTATTTTTAACACAACCTGGATAATGCGGCAGGGGGGGGGGGGTGGGGTGGTAACATTGGACCAAACTTTCAATGATTGCAACTGTGTATCAATAAATAGTTTAAGTTTCTATTCAGTGGTGCCAAAAAGTACCAAGTCAATTCCTCCCAATAGGTTTTTATTCTGTGGAAGTCATATGAACGTAACTTTCGCATAAGTATAGACCAGTTAAATCCTATGTCAATTCTTTTGGCCTGCGAATCCATTCCTTGCGAATCGTATGGCCCCTAGTTTTAAAACTTAACAGATACATTGCCCAGTGTGTAACAGTCAGGCCGACCTATCAAGATACCAGGCCCTAACCATGTTTAGGCCAAAAAAAAAATGGTTTGTCTCAAAGCTGACGCGCGCGTTTGTAAATTTCGCCGAAACTTGAAAAAAAGTTATGGCGAACTTGTTTTTATTGTCCATGAAACTCCGAGATTTTTTGGAAACTGAAATTGTGAAAATGCACGATTCACGCAATTTGCGCTTCGGCGGTGAACTGACTATTTTTCGTGAGTGAGTGATAGACGATGACTACTGGGCACCCAGCGTGCGCAAGTGAAAAAACACTAAACCACCAAATAAATGGGCAATCTCTTCTCGGTAAAGGTGCGGCTCGAAACGGGTGGAAAGGAAACTGGCACTAAAGTGGCCTGTTTAGCGTCGCATGACGCACAACAAATGATACCCATGCAGTAAATTACATATTAAAGTGTATCGATGTGAAAAAATTGATATATGATTCTTTGCAAAAATCTTGCCGCCTCAGTTCAAAATCGCGCATTCAACACAGGTATATTTACGTGTATTTCAATGCGGCCCTTTATGACTGGTGTGCGGGTCATAGGTCAATTGCAACTTCGCGTATATACATGTGCTTCGGAAAGTACCGATGGATACATATCTCAAAGTTAAGTTGAAGCGCAAACTATAAAAAAAGGGATCTTCCACAAAAACTGATTAAAGAAACAACTCTTAACGATTATGGCAATTGGAAAATCTTGTTTGGAGGGGAAATCCATGTGCCTGGTCGAGCAGGAAATCGATGATGTTGATACTTGCCATTGACTGCAGAATCGTACCATGGTGGATGTACAAGAACGGGTGATGGTTGGTGAAGTTGGCGATCATGGGTGCATGTGCACATTGATATTTTATTGCGAGCACAAAGAGTGAAAAAATTTAAAAAAAAAAAAAAAAATTACGCATACCGATACTTTTCAAGCCACTCATCCGCTTTGAGACAATATTTTTTTTTGTGCCTAATACAAAACATTGTGTTAAATGGTCTATTACTTGCTTAGTTCATGCAAGTTAATGTAGTTCTTTTTTTGCTTTGTTTTGTTTCTGTTATGTTCTTGTTTGGTAGTTTTTGGCGAAAAGGACAAAAGCAATTAACCATTAAGTGATTAGGTTTTCTCTCACGTTGGTACCTAAGGAGTCCCCCAAGGAGACAACTTTGAGACAAGGCAGCACAAAAAGAGCAGTATAAATGAGTTCCGGTGTGAAAGCCAGATCTAGTCCCGGCGGGAGCCACAGTCCGGGTCCCCTAGACGATAACGGAATAAAGCGTGAAACTAATGTTGGGTGCAAGAGTCAACGAATCATGCCTATTGTTCACCATTGTTGTCCCGGGCTATGAGTACGCCGGACAATAATTAATTCTACACGGGTTATACCTTGAAAAAAGGGGCAAACCATTGCTTTTCGAATGCGTCAAAATAAGCTCAAAATAAATGGAACAAGATATCTACGACCATTTTTTTTTTTTGATGCAAGCTCTTACCAACCAGAACGCCCCCACGCGTTCAAGATCCTGGGTTGGCACAGCCCCCCCCCCCCACACACACACCCCGGTCCGTTACGCTACTGCACGTAAGTTCAATAATATGGGAGGAAAATATAACTAATATGATATGAAGGAGTACTTTAATTCTATAAAAACTTAATACACTGAATATAGACATTTTCACTCCAATAACCCCCAACTTTGATGCCTACTCTACCACCCCAGTGTATGCATCATTTGTTTTAGCTTCAATTTTGTGCAGATCTTATGGAAATGATAAAGGAAATATCTGAGATCACTTTACAATTATTGTGAGCATTTTAGTTACTGTGAGAACATAAGTTAGATGGGGCAGAGGGGGCTGTAGTCACATGGATAGATGGCGTTTATCTCCTTTTGGGGATTCTACCCCCCCCCCCGGATCTACATTACTTTAGAATTATTATATGAACCGAATAATGGTGCTAACATACATAATATGATGGTACATAATCCAATCACATTTCTTATAACACAGCATTGGAGTTGTACTATATAGGTATATGCATATACCATTGTCATTTCAAAACAAAGAGAACAAGGTGAGGTAATTATGCATGCAACTTCAGCAGCAGTTTTCAATTTTTTTTCACGACATAGGGAACCCACGAAGTTATCAAGCATAGGCCGAGAGATTTACGTTTCCTGGGGAAAGAAGAATGCTTTTAACGACAATATAACTGCTCTTAACCCTCCTTAGGAGAAATAAAAACAATATTTTGTATTCCACAATTTATTTTAATTATAATGTTTTTATTAACTATTTTTTCTTTCTCTTTTCTCATTTCTTAAAAATCCCCCCTTACCTTTTCTACACCTTTTAGCCATCCACTTACCGTGCAGGTGCACACTTTTTACTACTTACAATATTGTGCTCAGCATGTTGAGTTCATTTTACTTGAATTCCAGACATGAGTGTATTTTTTCTTGTTTTGTGAGTTTAGCTGATTGAGTGGTGTGTTTGGGTAATTTGTGGTTTGAAGTGTCTAGTTAAGTGCAGATAGGGCAACCATTGTTCATTTTTGTTATAAAAGCACCAAATTTGGCAGAGAGGTAGATAAGTCATTCTGAAAAAATTAAGATATGGAACCACCTGCACAGGTAAATTCAGGGCTCCACCTAGAGGTCACGAGGTCAATTAGGTCAACCCCACTTAAAATATTAAAATAAATAAGTCTTGATTGATAGAAGAGTACCAAATTGTGGTGCTAAAAACATGTGTAAAAATATACATATTTAGCTGGAAAGTATTTCTTAAGATAAAAAAGGGTGTTTTTTAAATTAGAAGACCAAATCAATGTACTTTGGGATGGCTAATTAAGTTACTTTAACTTCGGTACCAGAATGGATCTAATTTTTTCTAAATTTATTTTACCAGATAATGCGTTTGATTATCAATAAAATACATCACGGTCCCCGGACTGCTTGGTCGCCTGCCCGTTGCGGTTTGTGAATGATTGGCCTCATATGACCTTTTGAACTTGAATATGTGACCTTTGCCAAAAGACAAAAAACAAATGGGGGTTTGCATGTAATCCTGTAAACCCAAGTTTTGTTCCAATTGAACTTCAACCTTTCAATTGAAGGTTTAATTTTTACACTTTTTCCAGTCCTATTTTTCAACTTGACCCTCACATGACCTATGAGACCTTGGTAGGTGACCTTGACAACCCATCCCATGTGGCCCTATGACCTGCAATTTGGTTAAAAAAAACCCTCAAGTAAGGCAGAGATAACAGGGCAAATGTTAACCATTTTTCACAACAGACATCAACCAGTGCCCCTATCGTCTTCCACAGCCTAAAGAAGGCGACACAAATAGACTTGGGTAATACATTCATATTCACCTCCATCCACTGTGCATGTCATTTTCTTTCTTAAGCACCCCCTCAGTATCAACTACTTAATAATCCTCTAAAGAGAGTACCCTTATTCATCTCAATTTTAAAGCGTTCAACAAAGTCTACATACAGTCCTCATTATTGTCATCTCTTGTGCATTCACCACCACAAAGGCATAAAGCTGTGCACTTCAGGCATGCCATAACACCTTTTACATCTGTGTAACATCCATTTTTGGAGAAATTTAGGGAGGAGAATTCTGGACTTTGTGTAGATGTGGTTCTATTTTCGAAGTTCGAAACAAAGCTGTTTGTTTTTCCTGATACTCAACTCACTGGAGTTCTTCTTGCTACCAACCGATCGCTTACACATTCATCAGATTGCTTAGTGCCAATGCTCGCAGCTTCTCCTGACATTCCCTGATCACTTCATCTATCTAGGCTATGCCAATCCAATGCTGAATGTAGCCCTCCTCATGTTTCTTCCAAACACCCTATCTTTCTGTTAGTCTCGCCCATGTGTGTTACCAAGGTATGCCGTAAATCATCTCTATGCATCTCCTCCACCTCCTCTTTTTTTGGCCTCCTCTCTTTCCTTATTTTTCCCATCCTTTCGGGCCAATCCAACATTCTTTGTTGCTTTCGGTCCACCTGTGTCAGTTCTACGGGCAACATGCCCAGCCCATCTCCACTTTTAATTTTTTATTTTCAATAAACTCTGTAATTCCCCGTCTGATGTCTGATGGTTGTACATTTGACTTATAAGCGAGGGAGATTTGCAGCATTTGCCTGTTTCGCCATTGCTCTTTGAGCTGATTGTAGCTTTCCTTTCAGTGTCATTTGGTGTTGACCATGTTTCTGAACCATATGTCATTGTTGGCAAGGACGCCACTGATTATAAATTCCTACTTCGCAGTGACATAGGAACATTTTTTGTTGCAATAAGAATTCTTTATGTCTTCCAAAACCAACTCCATCCTGATTTTTATCCGTCCTCGATACTTCTTCCCTTGTACAATTTTTCTTTTCAGTGTCCTGACCCAGTTTTTGTATTCTCACTCTATTTTCTTGATTTTTCCGATAATAAATATTCTCTGTTTTGAAGTTTTTTCATGTACTAGTATTTTGTTTTTCCTTATTCAATCTTTTAATAATCCACTTTTTGACTCTCATGATTAAGGTCATTTAGTTTGTGTCATGTCCTTTAGGCCAAAAAATTGTTTGATTGTCCATAGATGACGTTTTTTTATAGTTTGGGTCATGTCGGGGTCGGAAAAACTTTTTTTTTTTAATGTCAATAGCAAATCTAATATTTTGACATGTTTGTTTGTTGATAAGTAATCAACACTAAAAATCAAGTTGATTACCTTACTCAAAATATGCATCTTTGTACATTATGAAACCCAACTAACGCGAAGAAACCTGTTAAAACCACACCATCTTTTTTTACGTTTCAGAAAGTTTACAATTGAAAAAAAAACCTGTAGGGATTTTCAAATTAGGTCGGTATCTTTTGCAGAGTAAATAGCAAAAAAAAAAAAAAAAAATTCCTGCTTTCCCAAAATTAAGGGTCGGTCGGATCAAACAATTTTTTGGCCTTACTACTGTTGAGGTAAATGAGGCGGCCAATCATCCTGCAAAACGGAGTCTGTTGAATTTTTCAAAATTTTCACCATCAGCATTGATCCCTCTTTTCCTTCTTCCAAGGTAATTTTTTGAAGATAGCCCTCCATAGTTTTCTGTAAAACCCGTTTGGTGACCATGTATCTCCTTTCTCACCCTCCCGAGAAATTTTCATGATTGTGCGATATATGCCTTAGCTAGATTGAATGCGAGATTTTTTGCAGTTTGCATCTGTGTAGATGTCTTCCAGAATGCAAACATAACCTTCATTTTAATTACCAATTTCTGTTTTCTGTTATTGCCTTGAAAAAGATCTAGATGTCAATATCATCGAATGCACTTTTCATAGTCAATGAATCCAATGCATATCGAGTTGGTACTCAAATGGTGCGTGTTCAATGAGCTGAGTTATAGCAATAGTGGTCCATGGGTGAGAAACTTCTCTAAAACCGGCCTGTTCCCCCTTGGTTGTTGTTCATCTAGGTCTTTCTGGAATCATGATTTGCAGAATCTTTGTGAAGAGTTTATAATAACAGATTGTGAGAGTAAACTTATCTGGTCATAATTCTGGATGTCTCTTTATCAAATATTAAATATCCCCTTTCTTGTTGCAATAGAATTACCTTACCTTTGGCTTCTATCCCAGGATGATGGGAATTGTTTTTCCTGACAAGAATCTGAACAATTGGACAATTTAGTATTTGAAATGACTATTTCCCTTCCACCTTCTAGTAGGATGTCTCTTGTTATCCTCTCATCCCCGTGCCTTAATCTTCTTCATCTCCTTTCCATTGCATTTTCAACTTCGTTGTATTGATATGTGGTAGTTCAGAGTTTTCTTCTGGTGATTGTAATCTTTTCTGCTTGATGATCTTGTCTGTCCCATGAACTGTACAGTTTCTTGATCGAAATCAGAGCAAACTTTAAGGACTTCCTCCCTGTTTGATTGGTCAGTGTGGCCATCATTTTTTGCGCAGTTTCTGTAATTCTACTCTTCTTTCGACTGATTTTACTATGTTCTGTTGGACCCCTTCCTGCTTCTGGTATATGCAGAATTTGTTAATTTCTTCTCTTCTATTCCTCTGTCTCCTTTTTCTTTCTGGTTGTTTTAACTAACCCTCTGCATATTCTACCTTTTCTCTAGCTGATTTGTTTTCTTTTTCCCTTAATTCCTTCGTTTTTAGTTTAAAACCCTCGATTTCAAGAATCCTCCGCTGTTTTGGTCCCCCCCCCCCCCCCCTTAAGGGTTTTTGCGTGGGGGTGGTGGCTATTTGGTTCTGCCTCTTCTAAGACTATCCCTGTTACCCTGCTGCATCTTTCCTCAAGATTCAGTTGTCCTGATGAACTTCGCTGCGTACAATTATTTTGTGTCAAGCAACAAGCATATCATTGCTGTCTCTAAACTTCTAAAAGACGGAAGGTTGCCCATTTCCTTAATTGCTGAGGTAAGTGACTACATACAATTGTAATTTAACTAAAAAGTGGTCCCTCTCCCGATGTATATTCATCTCATCATAGGGTTGGTGTAGATAGTTATCAATCCGGTAACTGGACTGGTGGACCCCCTGATATTTGGGGTCTAGCTGCACTCACCTACTAAAAAGTTGAAGTAATGTTCTAGATAGAACTGTCTAATCTTGGTTTGAATAAAATCTTCTAAAATACTTCTGAAATCAGGGCAAAAGAATTGATATAACTGCTTTTTATTATTCACTGTACATGTCCAATAGGTTCCAAACTTTGAGCAATTTTTTAAGGGGTAGGGTAAACACTCTTCGGCTCACTTTCAAAATCGGACACAAAATGAGCCTAAATTGTTATCCTGAGTGTACAAATTAAAAAGTGTTTATAAGATTGTGTGATATTTAAAATCTAGAGTTGGTATAATGGGTAGTTATAGCCATTTTACTGTAATAAGTGGCATTTTGGGCAAATTTCGCAAATTCCCTTGGTAGGTGCCTTTTTAAAATATGTTATCCACAACATCTACATGGTGATTGATGCCAATTTTGTTTCTTCTTGTAGAAATAACAATGCTGGTCAGCTTTGGGAAAGTTTGAAACCCTGCCCACTTATTGTTACTTTTAGTAAATAGGTGTTGTTTTGTTACACGCCCTACCCCTAAACATTTGGCCCCAAAATCGCCCCATTAAGCATACATGAAATAATAAACGACCTGTACGAAAACTTTTGCCCTCGTTGCAGATTTTTTTTGTTATTGAAACAACACCCCCAATTTTTTTCGTACTTAAGGGCGCACAATCTTGTTTTCATAGCAGTGTGTAGCTACATGTCCTTTCTTCAATCCAAGTACAAACATATCAAGTTTTAACATTGATGCCACAAGAAGTGACGTCATAAATCTGAGAGTTTATATAACAGATGTCGTATCTAGGGGTTTCACCCGACCATTCATGCAAGCAAAATTGTGAATTATTTGGCACAATGTTGGGTACAAAGTAAGCATAGCATAGATATTACTAACTCTAAAAATAGAAATAATACAATATTTTCAGTATTTGCTTGCAGTATAGCATCATAAGTAACAACCCCCCCCTGCGGGTTCGGGTTAGAATTGGCCCGTGGTGTTCCCCTGCATGTCGAAAAAGGCGACTATGGGGCCCCCTGGCGGGTTCGGGGGTAAGTATTGGCCCTATGTGTTCCCCTGCATGTCGTAAAAAGGCGACAAAAGGGGCAACTCGTCTGTTATTTGAACAGCGGGGTTGTATTTAAATTTAGGATTATATATAAATTTTTAATGATTTAGACTGTGTATTTGTATTATTAAGATGTTCTGTGTATTACCTCGTGTACATGTTACTTAAATCAATTAACAATGAAAAACAAACAATTTACAATACAAATTTGTACATATGTTAGGACCACCCTCTTTTTTTTTTTTTAGTAATAGTAAATAGTAGCATTATGTTCCTACTGTATAATTGTTGATGTAACTTTTAAATCTATCAGTTTGGGCATAATTCCCATGTGTATTTGGAGCCATTTTATACATGTAATGTTATGACATCTATTTGGTCCTTGTAAAGGGGATCTCATGTTTTGCATGTTCTGATGTGATTGTCGATTATCTGTAGTTTGAAGTTGAGTTTTTTGCTTGGTACATGGATGAGTGATGACCTTTGTCATCAGTCCTATGATGTTTTATGTTATAATTATCAGTCATATCTTTTGAACTTGTTTTTTATTGATGCATGTTTTTAAGTGTATATCTTGCAATTATTTGGTTTATCTTGTTTTATACATGGATAGGTGATGCTCCTGGTTCATCACTGTCATGATGTGTATGCATTTGTAATTGTTAATTGTCTTTGAATTGAAATGAAGTTTTAATATTGCGTTGTTTTTTATTATTTAATGTTAAATGACAAATGTAATGACACGAATCACACAATTGTGTGGAGTTTGTCGTTAAACTTTTATACTCACTCACTCACCATCACTCACCTCAAAGTACCGCCTTGGTGGGACGCTGGTTAATTTAGTACTTAATTTCATTCATACCAGTATGAATTAATATACAGAGCTACATTAACTAAACTATACTTTAGGCTAATAAACGTATGAAAATGCTGCATTTACCACTGGAAAAGTAAAGTTCCCTCAGATGAAACCCCCAAATGACCTCGTTTGACTGAAGATAATTGATGGTGAGGTGGTTCCATAATCTTAAAATGCAAATCAGTACTTGATTGTGATTTCATTTGTGCCAAGTTTCATCATACTTTTTATAAAAAAGACTGCACAATTCTTACAATATATGTCACTATCTGCTTAACTAGCAGTCTTGGAATTCTTTGTCCTGTGTCTTGGTTTTTGCGTTGTGCGTGTGTTTTTTTTTTTGTTCTATGATGAAGTAAAAACTTTTTGGAGAGCTATGATGGAAATAAAGGCTTTGCCTGGTAAAATAACGAAAAAAGATTGTTTTTGTTTCAAAAAATAAAAATATTTTTAAACAAACCTTTATTGCACTCGGAAAAACTGTCGAGCATTGAATAAAATAAAACAAAAATACACGTTCTCGAACTCGGTCCCTCGGATTACTTAGCATGAGATTAACCACTGGACCACAGAGGAACTGTGTTTATGTGGACACCAGAGAAACGAGCATTATTTGTATTTCAGTCTTTAGTTTAGAGTCTCAAGCGGCCGTAATTTTAAAGAAATTAAAAAAAAAAAAAAAAACATTTTTGTATTTTTCCATTTCTCCTCTTTGATTAAATTTTTCATCCTGAATTTTTGATTGTGATAGCCTAATTGTACATCAAACACAGTCACTTTCAGTGATTTTAAAAGATTTCTAGGGGGGTCTATTCCATGTAAAATGGAAATAAAAAGAAGGCCTCACCATTTTTTGATGTGGCTGAAAATCCTACATGATGGTAATGTCAATTTTCGGTGAAAACAGAGCCATTTAGTAAAAAAAAAAACTAAAAACTCTAACTGCCTCCCTCCTTTTCAGGGCCACTGCGATACGAGAACTTACAACTAACTTAATTTTAAGGGGCCAAAGCACACATTAACAAAATCATAAATTAGTAATAAACTCATTAAGGCTTCCTGGGTAGGATACAAGCTGTTTACACAAAATGCTGCCTGCTGAACATTAGGCCCTGCCTAGGTTAGCCCATATAAATTGGGACTTAGGCCTACTGATCAAAAAGGTCTTTCTTGGTCTTGAGTCAGGCCAATACTTTTTTGCTTCTCAAAACTTGACCCGAGTCACAATTTTTGTCATGAAACATCAATACTGGCAAAATGTTCAATCTTAAATACTAGGTGAGAGGGTGTACACACAATTTCAGAGCTGCAGGCATGCCGCTAACAGCCAAAAATAGTCAAGACTAGGTCATGAACTAGAAGAGGCTAAATCATATACGTAGCTAACATGGGTAAATTAACGATTGGTCCTAAAGCCTAGGCTAACTTAGGCTATCATGCTAGCCTTAAGCATGCCATAGGCTAGCCCAGGCTGCTTATAATTTATTAGGCTCTATGCCATCATGCCAAGTATGTCCATCCCTGCTGAGCCTGCCCTAGTACGCTTTGGTTTATTATGTCAACCAAAAAGAAAAACGGGGCCTAGGTCTTGGGTTTCATACTTTTGTTATAATAGGCTATGCCAATATCTGCCTGATCCAAATGCAGAGATAAGGTAAACAACGTTGCAATGCAAATGCAAATTAAATAACATTCATTATGCACTCACGCGAATCGGTATCAATCACCTATTTTCTTTGCATGCAGTATTTAACACAGGTACTAAGCTAGGCTACGCTAGGCTATCGAAACTGCAAAAAATGCCACGAACTTTTTGTCAACGTCAATGACAATATTAATAGGCTATGTATGACTATATGTGTTACTGTTTTAGGAGGCTAGCTAGGCCTAGCCGTAACATGGATTCCATGATGAGTATACAATCTACACCTGCTCATGTTCTCCCTATATTAATGACTTCAATGACAAAAATAAATTCACCAGGCCATGTTAGGTTGTATCTGTTGTCTTGACCTTGACAATGCTTGAAGTGAAAGGTTGTTGGAGGCGATAGGCCTAGGGCCATGTTGCTAAAAGGTCTGGTTAGGTCAACCCTTACCTAAATTATAGGCCTATTAAATGCATGAAGTAGGGACACTAACCACCCACGCACTACGCTAGCTGTACTATTACAGACCTTTATTTCTGAGGAGAACAATTGCCTCCAGAGGTCCTGGACGAGCTAGCCACAGCCACGGACAGCCCCTCCTTTAAACAGAACAGGTCCCTTTCAGTAGCTAAATAAAAAATTGAACTCTTTAGGCCTAGACTAGGCTAGACCTATGCTTTGATAAGACATATAATTAATTGGAACCCCGTGTTGATCTCCTAAATGAACTCGGGGAGTTTTAACAGAGTTATTTTCATAAATGAAGGCCTGTTTTACTGACATGCTGAAGCCTACCACGAGATACTGGTCCCTGATTGATACAGCAGCAGCCGTCGCATCATTCATCATGTTCATTCCAGACATCATTCTACATTTTTTACTGATACTCATGTTGGATACATCCTAGGTGTTTTTTTTTAGCCTACGTACATGGGATAACTGATGTGTTCAAGACTGAACACATGCTTAAAAGTATCTTCCTGTAAATCATGAATGATATTATAGTCTCATATTATAGTCTCATGAATCTTGCAGGCGGCGTGTAGGCCTACTTTCTGCATGTTCTTTCTGATGTCATGGGTGTCATGGGTGTTGGTTCAATCACACACCCATGAACCAATGTCAGAAAAAATCTTTCGTAAGGGCACATTTCCAGGGAATACGCTTAGGTATGACTACTACAGAAACGGTTTAAATCGCTGGGCTTATATTCACATCGTAACCAATGGACATTCAAATTCATGCCAAACTCCAATTTTCCATCCCCAAGTATTACCTACCCGCGCCCGGGCCAGATGCGTAGTTTAAATCCTCCTGTACCTTGGTCATTTTTTAGTCTTTTGAAAGGAGGGATAACAGTCCCTGGCAGTTGATTACAGAGACAGCACACTTATTTGGGCCTTGATGTCCCTTAAGTTAAGTTTCGATAGAGACATAGTACTAATGGTGAAAACATTTCCCCTTCATTGAAAAATAAAGAAATAAAAAACAGACATCATGTGGAGCTATCTGAACAGGAAATTACGTGAATATAAATAAATTTGGCAATCGATCGTTGTTTTTTTAAACCCCCTGTAGCTTAAATAGTATGTTCCTATCTTACGGTGGACCTGGTGAAGGAGGAATAATTTTTATTTGCTTACATTTTGAGCCATCGGAACAAAGGCAGCGGAGGCTATCACACGGAAATCATTAAAAAAATCCTAAAGGATTAAGAATCCGATGAATAAAAGCATTAAGCAAAATAAAACAATGTAGTATACAATTAAAACCTAAATTCTCCATTAAATCAAAACAAACAAATGGCGGTGGTTGGCCGCTCCTCAAAATGGCAGCGCTCAATCGTTATCTGGTGAGGACATCGCAAGCCATTGCTCGGGTATATGTGTTAGTCTATATAGAGCTTCGCTTAAGCTCGCTTATTATGAAACGTTACCCTCTGCAAAAAGTTATCGGTCGAGAGGTCAACAACTTGGGTCAGGTGGGTTTTACGGCAAACACCGGGATCCGCACCCATTCAATGCAATAGGACACAGTAATGTAGGTCTTCTTGATGTTAACCATACGAATATCTCAGCTATCCAACATTCCGATATGACCAGTATTATGTTTTCAGATCTGCATCCTATACCTTGTACACAGCAGAATGGACAATAAAACCATGCTCCCGAGACGGTGACATGATTTTTGAGACCAGAATGAATTTAAAATGACCGACATGAGTTTTTATGGGAGGCTACTGAGTGGTTTTTAAGTAGTTTAGGGATGTTCCATTTTGTTGGGGGGGGGTGAATGCTTTAGGTCTTGATGTCAGGTTTTTAATTTTTGGGGTTTTTGTGGTTGTTTGGTTTTTGGGTTTTTTGTTATTTTATTGATTTTGTTTTTTTGTATGTTTTTTCTACAATTGTCTTCTTTTCACTACATAATCTAGTACTCTAAGCCAGGTACAGCATGCTTCACTCGTTTGGGTTCAAGTCAGATTTGAAAACATAATAATGATAATATGGGATGAGTTTTATTGCAGGATACATGAATTTATCGGTCTCGCTAGGAGTTTGATTATATTGCGATCGCGCTCCACGACTCGCCCAATATTTTCAAAACTCACACTCGACCAATAAATTCTTGTATCATACTCAAATCATCCCATATTATATCAAAGTGGCAGGAGGACAAAAAATGAACCCAAATTACGACATGAGCAGATCGGGATCAAAGTTTGCGATAGTAGGGTCACAGGAGTAAAAAATTACGTTAGAATTCAACACTACTCATACAGATTATCTAACATGATCACGTGAAATAAGCATATAAATTGAAGTGAGCCCCTCTAAAAAGTTATCTTAAATTTTAAACAAAGGTCATCGGGGTCAGTTCCCGTCCTGATTTAAGACTCTTGAAGCTAATTGCCACAGATGAATGTACAAATACCATAAATCAGACGAGGTCAATAAGGGGTCATGTGAAATTAGTCAAGGTAAATTCTCCAAATTTCCGATTGAGCTAAAATTTTTTGATCGAATTGATCTTTATGAAATCTAAACAAGTTAAAAATACTTTAGAGATCATTGAAGGACATTAAGGGGTTATATATGGGTCAAGGTCAAATTTGCAAACTGCTCCAATTCAGCGAAGTTCGAATGAATTGAACCTTATCCACATTCTAAACATGTTAAAATACACTTTCGAGCTTCATCAAGATCATATGGAGTTTGAAGGGTGAAAGTCAATGTTTCTAAATCACTTTCTAAATCAAACTGTATTCTCGATTGTGCTCAGATCTGTCTTCATATCTGGCAGGGTACCGGCCTCCTTTCAAGAATACAGTCATATCTAGTTATTTCTTCGTATTAAGCTTCTGATCATAATGACTTCTGATGACCAAACTTAGAGTAATATAGCAAGGATACCACCTATATAAAGTGTGCTCTGTTAGGTCAAAGGTCACGTCGGGGTCACAGAGGTCAAAACTTTTCAATTATCAAAAACCCTTTTATGTGTACAAAAATTGATGCAATAAATATTGATTATGTATAACTGAAAAACAAGCTCCAAATGCTATATCTGGATTGTGCACCTGTAGCCTTGCTGAAAGATTAAAATTGTTCCAATGGGCGACTTCTTCATACGACCCAAATGTAGGGTTTAAAGGTAAAATGCTGAATTCCTTGTGCTCTGCCACAATTAGCTCTAGTTCTGCTTCCAAAACCTTACCTCCTCCTTAACTTGACCTGGTTCCTAAACTCGCTCAGACGTAACGACCAGACTGTAGGACACCAGCTTATGTAGGTACTTTGTATGGGGTCATAAAGCACCTAAGGGTCCACAGAGGTATAAGGGTAAAAAAAGTGAAATCTCTTCTGTTAAGAAGTGGCATCATGTGTTAAAACACAGGGAAAATACACACACGGAAGTTTGATTTTCTTGAAATCCCACCCTATTTGACGCGTGGTGACCTTGTGCTTTATTATCAATGAGTTACAAGATGTGATATTGATGTGATAGACACATTTTGATGATTAAAGCTACAACAGACGCGCAAGTTAGACTCATATGTCTTATGGTTATATTTGTTGTTGGAATAAAATATATCTGTATTCTTCCAAGATCATAGACTATTATTTGAGAAGAAATTAAGAAATTTTCATATTTTGTGTGAATGTGTCCAGTGCTCCTTTATATTTTAAATGAATTTTTGTATGGCAAGGTGGGCCTGATCTCAATCAACCAGACTTCCTTTGAAGAACCCCTGACCTAATGGTCATATACAGGGGTTCACAGATTGGGTTAAAAGTCCCATGGAGTCATTACAATTCAGTCTCTCGAACCCCCGTTTCCTGCTTCTGCCTATAAGTTTTGAGGTACTGTCCAACTTAAGAGCACTTAGTCACTGTATATTTTGCCCGGTCCAAGGCAGTGGCGTAAAAGGCGGTGGGGGGGGGGGCAGGGGCCGGGGCAGGTGCCCCCCCCCCCCTGACGACTTTGGCCGGGAAAAAAAATAATTGCAAAAATCATGCTAATCAGCCGTTTTTTTAGCCCTCTGACCGGGAAACATTGGCCTTTTTGACCCCCCCTGAGAGGGAAAATTTTTCCCAAGACTGGGAATTTCCCCCCCTCAGAGCTGTGCAAGGCCCGTTACACAACAAAACAAACCACTGGTCCAAGGTATGTGGGGTGGTCACAGATTTTAAATACATAGACATTTAAGAGACAAAACAAGGGGAATCTCTCTAACACCCAAACTATTTTAGAAATGCTTCTAGTATTACACGGTTGGCTTGATCTTAACTAGACTTTGTAAGAGAATCCCTTACCAAGTGTCATATAGATGTCATAGATTGGGGTCAACGGTCACGCATAGGTCGCTACAAGTTCACGGCTACGTAAATGTATGCTTTCTCAAAGCACAAGTCATGTCAAGTAAATATAGCAATTACTTAATTTGAAAATGGAAATGTTAAAAACATACAGTTAAGCAGTCTTACCGACGAGAAATCTATCTGGGACATCTTCTCTAACCCCTAAGAGGGCGCAATGAGCAAGTGTCACCCAACACATGCTGAGGACTCTTATTCCGTGAAGACAGGGAATCGAACCAGAGGCTTGTTTGGTGCTGAGAATTTGTGAAACAAGACGTGTGACCGCAAAGCACAGGAAAATGTCTTGAAGTAAATCTGTTTAATAAAGAGGAGCAAATCGGTAAGAGCTGAAATTCGTTTAAAGAATAAAAAAATAACATATCCTGTTTTGCCTTTCGAATATGTTGTCACATCAAATGGGCATAATAATAAGAAGAAGAATGAGGGACGTTTAGAGGTCATGCCCGAGCAGTGTACTTGTACCTCGAATTTGTGGTACGAGGAAGAAGACTCTGTGAATTGAACTTAGCGCCATCGCTCCATGTGCTTAGTCCAGTCCAGGGGAGTTTCCGTAACCTGACCAATTTGACACACTTATGAATTCGGAAACCTTCACGGAATAAAGCACAAGTTTATTCCGTTAAGGTTTCCGAATTCATAAGTGTGTCAGAAAAAAGTGTGTCAGATGGGTCAGGTTACAGAAACTTTTTTCTGACTCGTTGCCAAAATGTCACAACGCGTTGCGGCAATACGTTATGAGCCTTATGGCTTGTGGACATTCGCAACGCGTTGTGAAGCTTGCAATGCGTTGTGAAGCTCGCAACGCGTTGTGAAGCTCGTAACGCGTTGTGAAGTCAAGAAGTAACGCGTTGTGATCTAGAACGTTGTGAAGTAACACAAGAAGTAACACACAGAATTGTTCACTACACTATCCTAGTCTACTTCTTCAGTATGTATAACTTATAATACTTGTTTGTTTAGGTTCCTTCCGTGAGCTGCCTGGTATCCTATCAGACTTAAAGTTGTTGGCAGGATCTCCCGGTAAGAGCTTTGTTTCCTCCGTCGTTACAGTGTCCATAGAAATACCTTTAAGAGATATAGTTGTTATTATTGTAGTTCACTCTGTCACATTTCACACAAAATCTAACCATTTTATTTTCTAATAATGCAAAAAAACACGCTTTTGTCTAATATTTCACCAAATGAGTTCGCTTTTTGGAATTTTACCTGCTTGTACCCCTTCTCCTAATCGGATTAAAGGATTCAGAAGATTGAGCGGATTAAATGAACCGTCTGGAACCGGGCAGAACCGGAATACGCCCGCCGGTTGAGTATTGATTTAGTCCCTAACTAATGACCACTCCCTTAAAATATCGTACCAAGGGTAGTTTCTGGATCATTTTGATATTATTAACATATATATCAAAGTCAAAAAGTATACAAATTAAACCAAGTAACAAAATCATCAACAAAATACCAAACATACGAGCGATTGCGTGCACAAACACAAACACACGCACACAACGCGTACGTGCACGCACACACACACACACACAAAACACACACACACTCTCTCTCTCTCTTTCGGCTCACTTAGTATATTAGGCTTAAACTTGGCAGCATGTAGCAATGACAGTCTCAACACCATATGTCAAAAGTCATATGAAACAATAGATAAGTATCGTACACACATACAAAATTGTATCTTACCGTTTGAACCAGAATGTTTTGGCTGTGAGTTGTTTATTTCCTTTAAGAAATTTAGGTACACATCCAGTACTGTTCCAAAAAACCATAGAATGCCAACAGGACCGCAAAAAACCACTCTGCTAAAGATAAATTAATTGATACCTGGAGCGATCCTGCTTCGATCCTGGAACGCTCCTGTCTCGTTTTTTACTCATTACGGAATAAAGCGCAATGTGATAGTGAGGTTTATTTTATATATCATATACCTGGAGCGAGGCAGGAGCGATACGGGGAGTGAGGCAGGAGCGATCCTGCTTCGATCCTGATCGCTTCTTCCTCGTTTTACGCAGTACGGAATAAAGCGCAATGTGATAGTGAGGTTTATTTCTATATATCATATACCTGGAGCGAGGCAGGAGCGAGGCAGGAGCGAGGCAGGAGCGATCCTGCCTCGCTCCTGGGTCGATCCTGCTCGTTTTTTACTCATTACGGAATAAAGCGCAATGTGATAGTGAGGTTTATTTCTATATATCATATACCTGGAGCGAGGCAGGAGCGATACGGGGAGTGAGGCAGGAGCGATCCTGCTTCGATCCTGGAACGCTCCTGTCTCGTTTTTTACTCATTACGGAATAAAGCGCAATGTGATAGTGAGGTTTATTTCTATATATAATATACCTGGAGCGAGGCAGGAGCGATACGGGGAGTGAGGCAGGAGCGATCCTGCTTCGATCCTGGGTCGATCCTGCTCGTTTTTTACTCATTACGGAATAAAGCGCAATGTGATAGTGAGGTTTATTTCTATATATCATATACCTGGAGCGAGGCAGGAGCGATACGGGGAGCGAGGCAGGAGCGATCCTGCCTCGCTCCGGGATCGCTCATATGCCTGTTTTTACTCATTACGGAATAAAGCGCAATGTGATAGTGAGGTTTATTTCTATATATAATATACCTGGAGCGAGGCAGGAGCGATAAGGGGAGTGAGGCAGGAGCGATCCTGCTTCGATCCTGGGTCGATCCTGCTCGTTTTTTACTCATTACGGAATAAAGCGCAATGTGATAGTGAGGTTTATTTCTATATATCATATACCTGGAGCGAGGCAGGAGCGATACGGGGAGTGAGGCAGGAGCGATCCTGCCTCGCTCCTGGGTCGATCCTGGATCGAGGTTTCGAATATATACCACCATATGAATGGATATATGGGTGGATGGATATAGGGTGGATGAAGGAGGATGGATAACTGAATTAATAGATTAAAATAACAAAAGATGCTATAACGTTATAGAAAAAATCTGTAAACATTAAAGCACTATAATTAATAAAACAGTCATCAAAAATGCCAAACTACTCCGTGATGGCAATCGCAGCATTGTCGTGTACGCGTAAAAGGGGCGAGGGGTCTTATGTGATCTGAGCCACTCTCAATTTATTGACTGCAGAATAATATTAACCACAAAATTCAGTACAATTTTACCATTTTCAACAAAAAAGACAAATTAAAAAAAAGAAAAAAATCCTTTGAAAAATAAAATTAACATGTACATCATCGGCCCTGTAATATATGATGTATTTGCAAAATACGTATTTCGGAGAGGAAAAACCGGCTTTGAAGATTTTGCAATTTTAATTGCCCCCATACTGTTAATTCAAAATATAATTAAAATAATATAATAATAATGAGATTTATATAGCGCCTTTTACACAAGTAGGCAAAGAGCTGTTGACCAATTATTATTACGCTGCAATCAGGAGGAAATCGTCACAATCATTCGCTTCACCCGAGGTCGGCAGCCGGCCAACGCGCACAATCCTTCAGCACTTAGATTGAATATTCCCCCTAACAGCTACCGAATATCGTTGGGCTCGACGAAGCACGGTAAGGTAAAGTGCCTTGCCCCAGTGCACAACACATTGACCACAGCGGGACTCGAACCACAAATTCAGCTCATGAGTCGGCCGTCTTATCCACTGGAACCACATGTTGCCCTTTATATTTCAATCAAACCTAGTGGAAAATCGCCGCGAAATAAGTAAATTTCAAAAATAATTTAACTAATCAACTTCCAATCTATTTAGATATTGGAGGAAAAAGGTGGTGATGGTTTAAATAAAAAAGTCATTTGTGAAAAAGACCAAATAACAATTTTGAAACGTGTAAAATAAAACAAATACGCAATCGCAAAATACGTCGTTATGTGACGCGTTGGCGCAAATACATCACTAGGAGGGGGCAAAACGACAAAAACGATTCTACCGTGAATTGTTAAAATACGTCGCACAAAAACGTCACTTTGTGGCGCGGCGAAAACTTAAAAATGCAGATACAATGCTATGGCCGACGCATATAGATTTTCGACCAATACGTCGTATATGACGAGGGCAATGAACGCGATTGAAATACGTCCTTATTAATTAATAGTTTACTAATTAACCCACTTTGGCGTTTAAAATTCAGGAGTCAATATGTTAGAACATTAGTTACAAAACAAACGTAAATGCCAAATTTCACCAAAAAGTCGAAAAGGTCGAATACTTCATATGTGACGCGGCCGACGACATGTATCAGTTTCTGGAGGGTGGAGGAGTTGAATAAATTATATCATATGAAGAACATGACATCGGTACAACATTTTGAGGTTTAAAGTATTGTCTAGATTTAGTAGACCAAAAATATCCACATCTTGAAAAAAGTGTTTGAAATAACACTGACTTTTCACCTTTAAGATTACCACTTTATTTACATAAACATTAGACAAACCCATTGTCATCATCATTTTGGGGAGTCATTTGCTTAGGTTCACCGCCAGATGCATTCAAATGAGAATCCCTGGATAGGGGTAAAAGCGGACTACTTGATCAAAGGACTGTAGCTCGGGCTAGTACTTATCGGATTAGAAATAATCTTTGCAGCACATTAAAGGTATTAATGAACTAGGCTTTACGATGATTCACATATTGTTAGACAAATGTATTTCAAAATTCAAATGGCGGAACACAAATCCGGGTCCATTTTTTTACTCACCCTGTATATTTAGTACATGCAAAATCAACGGCTAATTGTGGTATCCCATAACATGATATTCTAACTTTTGGAATTCACTTTTGACCGTAGAATCTGTGTGAAACCACAGATACAGCAATGCTTGCGCCACACAAATAACCCACCATACGCCGTGGCATTCAGCCAGACATACTTTTATGTTTGTCTCGTTACTCTCCTTTGATTTCAAGGAGCAGTTACGATCACGGCAGGTGTCCTTAATGCGTTTATAATTTAAATAATCATTAATTATAAAATCGTTCTGTTTACCCATAAGGGCGCTGATTTGGTCTTAATCATTTCATTAATGTATATAAAAGCTTTACAACCATGCAAAAATATCAATTTTGACAAAATGGTGAGGGCGCCCTATTTGTCAGATGTTCCAGTGGCTCGTTAAAGGTCCCAGGAAATGAGATTATAAACCTACTCCAAATCTTTATGGGGCTCTCCATTCCAATAAACATGGCCAGGAAAAAGAATACGCTACCAGTGATATCATTAGTGAAAACTATTGATTTTCAGTCAGTGTCATGAATAGATTCACACCAGTTACCTGGAATTTTCTATTACTCTCTGAAAAATCAATAGTTTCACTAATGATATCATCACCAACCCAAATATTGAATGCTCTATTGTCCCTCCTTGTAGACTTGACACAAACCACATCAATTTTATTTGTATTTCCTGGCACCTTTAAGGCGGAAAATGTTTTAAGACAGTGATGCCGACATACCGGCCTTTATTAGTAGATTTTGTTCGGTTTTGCCTAGAAACTGTACAAAACACAAAATTGTTTATAAATAAAAATATTCAGAAAATGACTGCATGCGTATAAGATTTGTGCTTTATT
Organism: Ophioderma brevispina; assembly: GCA_023653785.1. NCBI lineage: Eukaryota > Metazoa > Echinodermata > Ophiuroidea > Amphilepidida > Ophiodermatidae > Ophioderma > Ophioderma brevispina. Next base: position 31,167 of record JAMKCH010000187.1, on the reverse strand, counting down.
TTGTACAAGTATTGTTTCATACCAAATATTCCCTTTAAATGACTTAATAACAGACTTTAAATCTTTAAATAGTAAAGTGAACCATATTTACACCATAATGTAAAATCCTGCATCAAATGGTATGGGAGGCGACGTGGAACAATAAACAGACGATTGATTTGTAGCTTCCAACATGGATAGATGATATTTATCTGTGAAAGAACGGTTGTGTTAAATTATCAGTATAATAAGAAAAAATGGAAAAGAGATGAGGACTTTACAACTATTTGAGTTAGTGCTTTTAACACTAAAAGTGACAAAGGGGATTCCAATGAACCCTAAAATTGTATTAGTGGTATCTGATTTACGGTTTATATTTTCTGTGATTGTAAGACTTTTAAATGTCAATCTTTTCATATGAAAAATAAATCATTGGTCGCTAGTGAAAGTCGTCTAAAATATATGAACTACAGCCTATTATATGTGCACATATAAGTTGGCAAAGAGTAACAATTACTCAAACACAAACAAATGTGCCTGGAGCACTTTATATTTTGTAGCAACGTTAGTTGACGTTGATTGTTTCGAGAATATGAAACTGCCAAAGCACAGCTACATACACTGTAAACTTACAAAACTGACGGTAAATACCATAATTTCACAGACATGTCTTCATTTTAAGGATATTGTTACAGAATATTTTAGCATAAAGTACATTGTGGACAAGGGCACATTTAAGTAAACGATTTAGAATAACAGCAAAAAATCATCATTAAAGTAATTTTAATCTACTTACGGCTTCCTACAGGTTGTATGGATGCATCCTTGACCTGCCAGTAAATTACCGTAATTTTACTGATTTTTAACTCTTAAAAATCCCTAAATGCCATTTTTTGCCACTTTTCAAAAATCACGAAGCAGACCCCTGGGAAAGTGCTCCTAGATCTAACAACAAAATACCGTTACCTCCCTTTTTTGCGATGATTGTCAAGTTGTTATACTCGATTCGCCTTGATATACAAATGTAGAAGGACCATAGAGTATAAACATACCGTGTATCATAGTGTTCAGTAGGCCTACAATTTCTTTCAATATGGCTACACAGGGATACAGTGAAAATGTGAAGAATATTGAAACTCCTAAACACCGCCTTTACAGTGAAGAGATGTTAATGATTTATTAATCCCAGGATTTATAAATCGGTTGTAATAAAACTGTACAAAGTTCAATTCAGAAAAGTACAGGAAAAATTAAATTTTGTACTTGGCCCCTTTTCCTTTCAAGTCACTTTCTATTGTGAGACAGCGAAGCGACTTCATGGATACATTAAAATGCTTCTTCCCTATTTCACCTAATGGATATGACCCAAAACTTTTCCCCAGCTCCTATATCAGCGCGAATCGAGTATAGTCATTTTGCGTAAGGATATAAAACAGTCTAAATCATACTTGATCTTTTAATGCTAATAAACTGTTTTGATATGAAGAGCGTATGTGTCCATTTAAAATCGATATAAATGTCTTTTTGACCAGAGGGATGAGAAAAGACGAGCCAGTTCATTCTTTTAATCTGATTACCGGGGATTACTCTAAATAGAGTATCTTTCTCTTCATCCTCTTTCAAACATTCTTCCTTGATCAAATCTACTGGCCCTCTAATTTGTCTCCCATACATGAGATGAAATGGTGAATATTCCTTAAAATCTCATGGTAATTCAAGATATGAAAACAAAAATAAGGGTAAATGCCCGGGGTAAATGCCTATCCCAGTTGTTGATTTGTTGCATAGCAAGAGAATTGATCATGTTTGATAAGGTACCAATAAATCTTTCTGTTAGGCCATTGGTCTGTTGATGATAAGCACATTCTGCTAACTGTTGAATACCAAGCATTTTACCATGAGAGCCAGAACAATATTTTACACATTTTTTTAAACTTCTCAAAACCCCAACCCACTCTTTATGCTTCAAAGAGCAGAAGTATACGGGGTAGGACATGCCATCCTAACATCAACATTGCAAATCGGCATCGACATCCGGAGCGACCAGAGTGCTAGTCTTTTTCAAAGTCTTAACGGTAGGAGGACGTATATCGGCCGGTTACAGACAAAGACTCGATTAAAGGCAATCTAGTCTCGACTATTTCAATCTAAATGACAGTTATTGGAAATTACTCTGTTTTGCTGCAGGGTTGATCCACTAACCCCGAAGGATTTTGAAGTCAATAATTTATTCCAACATTATCATGATATTACTAGGATTTATTGACCGAAGGTTTAAGAGGCGATTTTGAAATGTCACTGGGACCGAGACTGTATGCATCATTTGTTTCAGCACTGTACTCAAATAGCCTCGTCTACACGGTCAATGTTTATTCTGTACATGTTGATATGATAGCTAGGACACTCTCTCATGGAGGACACTCAGTTTCATTACACCGGTCTACCAATTTTGCAAATCAACATTGCTGGCCATGTCCTCTTGTGTGCAGAGCTATCTATACTCTTAGCTAGCTACCTTATACCAATAGGAAAACACACTTATGACATCCCTTGAGCAATCCCTATTTGAACCATACCTGGAAAATCCCAAGCAATATAAAACAACTCTCTCTAGAAAGTTGTAAACAAGCTCTTTTCCCCCTTTAAAGATCTTTGCAAACTTACAAAAGATATAATACAATATTTTAATCATAAAGATTAAAGGGGGATCGCCCATTGCGCCCCGATTTAAGGATATGGAATTTTCATCTCGATAGATTGGCCTTCACTCCAACGTCCCAGCTGTAAAGTTTCGCGCCGATATTTCAATCCGTTTTGATGGGAGAGCTAAAAACGTGATTTTGTAAGCCCCATAGAGAACTGTGTAAAATTAATATTGGTCGACCAAAATGGGCCACATTTTCGCTCATAACTTCCAAACCAAATATCCTTTGGCTCTAAGATTTCACAGGGTAGATGAGAAAAATAGTAGCTTTCTTCTGATACCAAAATGTTGACCACTTCCGGTAAAATCTGGGGCTTCTGGGGACGAGGCTATTAGCGATCGGGCCATGGACCTTTAAATACTATATCACCTGTCACTTATCTAAGGATTAGGCATATATGTTCATACCATAACTTTCGAGAAAAAGCAAATTTTTAATTCAACACTGTGCAGCGGTAATTTTTTCCTGGAGTTTCTTGGACGCTGAGGCACAGTTCCCCTTCCCCGCAAATAAACCGTGGCCAGCGTGGAACACTTGGTACGCACATAGCAACGGGGTAATTTGTATGGGCCTATTTACGCAGCTCTGTAAGTGAGATGCAAGCACGTACGCTGTGTCTTGCACTGAACGCTTTATGTACACGTCATGTATCTAATACGCTGGCCAAGATTCTTCTGCGAAAAAAAATGTAGTTATTTCTTTGTCACTCAAGCTTGTTATTTTTTGGTTGCTCAAGTGTCACAGTGGATTAAATGACAGTTTCTCAGATTAAAGGGGCGTGTTCCGATCGTCTTTGGGACCCCCCTGATTTACCCGGAAGTACTATCGATTTTGATATTAGATGAAAGGCCGTATTTTTCTTATTGTCGTCCTGAAATTTGAGCCCTCGAATCCATTTCAATCCTAAGATATAAACAAAAAACTGCCGTTTTAGTGGTTAAAACACGCTCACTTTATTAACTTAGCACTTGATAGGGGCTTTGCAACATGCATTATTGCGTTACTCAGTGAGAATACCGCGAGTTTGGTTGTGCGACGCGGATACTGTGATGGGGTGTATGTGCAAGTGCCAGGCTCTCATATCAAGTAGAGAACACAATACACCATAAATCGGAACAACCACCTTTAAGATGACCAGATAAATGATTTGCCACCAGTTAAACAAAATCAGAGTTAGCTAAAACTTTACCCCAAGTTGACCTTGAATCGTTTTAGCCTAGGACGTTAAATTATTCTCCCACAGGTAGGGCAACTATTTATAAAAAAAATACAAAATATTTTTAATCACCATAAACTGACAAGCATGGGGGAAACAAATTCACTGAATTAAAATTACCAATTACGAAACTTGCCTCCTCGCAGTGTTGCAAATTTTCACAGCTTTGCCAGTTGGTGAATATGGTTATGATTTCTAAGCATATTGAGACAAAACTCGCAATTCAGTGGTATGTTGTCATTCTCTACCCTGTAATTGAAGTTTGTTTGTGCCTATGTCAAGCCCCATTTGCTTGTAATATTGATTAGAGGGACATTGAGACCCATTTTCCTGTCTGTGTTTTGCAATTGGTTAATCTTAGAGTGTTTAAAAAAGCAATGGCACATTTTTTGAAGAGCGCCCCCCAAATTTTTCAAAAGTTGATATTTTGGCACAGTTAGTTGGTAATTGTCTATGGAAACTCATTACCTGCGAACGAAATGCTACGGAAATGCGTATGTATCATTAAACAATACGCGATTTTTGTAATTAGAATGCCCAGATTGGTTCTTACGGCCAGAGATGGAAATGAGTTTAGTCCCGTCCTGATGAATGAAATAGTTGCCACACCTCGAGAAGATGATAACGTCTAACTGGACTTGAGACCCAATAAAACACTAATGGAGGAGCGTAGACACATACATAATGCTATTTCCCGGCCTATTTAACATTGGGAATGCGGTTCAGAAGCCGTTTGATTATTATCGGGATCCCGATAATAATTATTCTAATAACAAAATTCCTTCGTTTGTGACACAGACATTTTCGAGCTTAACCATTCACAGGTATAGTTTACTAGCCAGTTACCAATGCAACCGTGTTGTAAAAAATCTCATTTTTGAAAAATTGGGGCGCTCTTTAAGAAAATGTGCTAATATGCTTTAAGTGGAGTTCTGGAGGGATAAATGGTTTGAGCAAACATATTAAAAAACATGTCTAAGAAGGAAGTCCCTTTGAACTTTAGGCTTATCTTTCGGCGATTCTTGCCTGCACAAAACACTAGAGTGACATAAAACATTTGTATTTAATACCAGTGAAAATTTCACAGAATGTATATAATTGAATGTACTTTCTATTTTTGAAAATATATTAAAATCAATTGTAGATCTCGGCAATTATTTTGGTTATCAGAGAGATTTGAATACATTGACCTACCGATAAGATATGGAAGACTTTTGATGACGTCCTTATTGCTACAATTAGATGGTACGCACACACCCCATTTGATATATTCCTGGAACTGTTAAAAGACACGAAGGTATCGCCTAATTCAATCAATAGAAACACTAAATTGCAAGGTTTAAATTTATAGAAACAACGTGAAGGTGAAATAATCGTACTGGGGAAAAACATTCAAACCGCACATCTGGGGTTAAAATAGTGCCTCTTCGTTTTCCACGCGAATAACAAATCAGGATTACCTGATTAAATTAATTTACGCTCTCCAGTAATGGAATGGAGCACTTTGAATTCCAAAGATTGTTTGCTTTTGTCTATTTAATGTTTGACTAAGACAGGCTATTTGCCACAATCCTCATATTTTCCATGATGTACGATTACGCATGATATGTACATTATTTCCTTTCGGTGGGAGATCTTGTTGTTTGCCGCGATATTATTGGTCGCAATCTATGAAAAATAACTAATTTGAAGGTATCAAAATATGAAAGGAAATATTACCTGATCCAGTAGGTTTGGACTATCTCCTTAGTCTGACCGATGTCCAGTGAAGGGGGCTATTTTCCCCGGCTCCAAATATAGTGACAAAAATAATGTAACAACATTTGCATTTTCGTCCTGATTTGGGCCAAATTAATGTGAATTGGGCTCACGATTCGCGCGTATTTTGTCCAGTTTAATTTTTATTTCAGTAATGTAAATGTATTTATGTTCTCCTATTATGAGCTAAATTTTATTGAAAAAGTCCCTCGGGAAAGTTGTTTTTCATTTTTGGCGGGAGAATTGGGTGCATGTTGCAAAAATCGGTTTTTGGACCGCCATTTTGAATCGGTACATCCGATTTTCATTTTTTCCCGGTTATGTGGTCGCGTTGACGTACCCCATCAGTGACCAGAGTTTTGTTTAAAAATTCCACCGGCAAAGTGGTTTTCAGATGTGGGGGTCCATGTGGGCCCCTTATACACAAACGGGAGTGCAATATTATGCATTTGCTTATTTCTAGACAATTAAGACAAACAATCTCTCTACTAATGATAGTTTTGCTTCTCAAGTTACGGTTGAATGTTTGTCCACACAAGACTATCGCTGTATACCTATAATACCTACATATGGAATATCTCCCCAGTTTTAATAGGTTATGTGTGACTAATTTAGTTGGAATTAGTAACACGTAGTCTAATTTAAGAGAAGATTTCAATAGCTTCCCACAATGCATTGCTTCCGATGGAGGTTTTTGTACAGGTACTGATGTGAATCGTTAGTGATGAAACATGGCTAAATTGACAGTACTGATCACAAACTTGCATTTGAAGAATGCATTGTGGAAAGATACTGATATCTTCTCTTGTCTAATTTACTCAAAACCGATAAATATAAGTAATAATCCTCATCTGTTGAACAACAATTAGGGAAAGTTCAGTCAACTTTATATATTTTTGCGTACAATATATTCCGCTTTGCGAACGCTTGTATTCAGCCTTATACTTAACTTAAACTATTCAACAGGAAATGGTTGTTACTTTTTAAACAAGAATGTTTATAGTCCATATTTCCCTCTAATGGGCATGACATGCAAATCTTATCCGATCAAAATAATCACTTTGGCAAAACATACGGTACGCAATATGTTGAACTCTTTGGGCAATTCTGTATAATTTATAACGCATAAGTCAGTGGCAGTTGAAATGACTTCCCAAATATTTGCAGGTCATTTGGGGAGCCATCTAAAAACAAAGACTAGGTCTTGTTTGGACTCATTTAAATGCATTTACACGCTGATTCTGAATATGCCCATGAACATAAATAACACTGAAATGTTTAAAAAAAAGAGAGACAAATATTAATGCGGCTGTCGACTATACTTGACAGCCGTATGCAAAGAGTTATTGTTTATTTGTTCATAATCATCCGTCTTCTTTTCAAAGATGAACTTCTAAATTACCCACACATTTTGGAAAGTTCTCATAATAATAAATCACAATATGTAGTTAAATAGGTTCAATGTAACGATGGTAATTAAATCACGAATATCAAGAAATCATTTTAGAATTCAACTATTAATTGCATCTCTACTGGTATTGAACTTGATGGTAATTTAATTCTTCTAATGTTTCTGTCAAAATATTCAACTTTGTTTTCCCTTTGAGCCATCCAATTTGATTCAATTGCTAAAAACATAAAGAAAGCATCGGAACAATATCAAATCTACAGCTATCACATACAAATGCTATTGTTATTTGAGATAAAGTACATTCATATTCCTCACCTTCGAATCTTTTATTTGGCCATTGTATAGCACACTTGCATGACAGTACTTATAGGCATCGGTATCCTCGCATTCATCGAAGTTGCCGAACCAATTTAAGTCGTATTTTCCTAAGGTGCCGGATTCTTCTTTTCCAGTGGCATCGTACGCTTTGTAATTTATAATAAAAGATGATAAAAATTATTGCTATGGGCAAGGAACATGAGAGAATGAGAGTTAGAAATTTGGATATTAAAAGCGATGCACCCACTCACGCGTATTCTCTCCTTGCGAAGGTGACGTTTGCACGGGCGTCAGGCATCCGAGAGTGGTAAAATACACAAAGCGTCATGATCACTGTATAACAAGGTCGAATCCATTTCAACAACGACAAGATAATCAAAAACTTAGAGCACAGAAAGAAGTTCCTTAAAGGTTGCTATGTATGGCGGCAACAATAACTCCGAAAGGCCTCTGAATTCGCGAAAAAAAAGCTTGTTTAACGTTCTTGTGGAACGCTTTCCCACCAGAGCTAAGGTATAATTGCACATTTACTAAAGTAAATGAAAACTTTATACCCGCCTTTTCTGTCCTTACTCAGACCTTTCATCCCCACTTGTTTTACATCGACCAAAGGATTTCTACACTGCAAATCTGTTGGGTAAAAAGTGGTGTTGGGCAAATACCTGGCTGTTGGTCAAAAATGGTCGGTTGCGAGCGATCATGAAATCTGCAGCACTGCCCTAATCTTGGGTACTCACGGGCCAGTATGTGTTTGTTTTGATAACAAAATATTTTAGGCCTACAATATTTGAATATTTTTTATTTATTTTTGCATATAATTATATTGACCGATTATGTTGGTTACAATTTTTACCCAACTTTTGTGTCCGTTGATATTTGAACCAACGTTGATTCAAATATCAAACCATTTTACCCAACAGATTTGCAGTGTAGGATGACAGGTGTATAAGTTTGTAAAGATTCATAATCATTGAGGCAAAGAAATGCACCATTGTTCAAATAGAGACATTTCTTATCAAGCCTACAAAGACACAATAGTGGGGGATTTTAGCACAGGGGTAAAATATATTAATACTTAACTAATATTTTGGGCTTTATCTTACCTAGCAAAGCAGAAACTGATTGAGATATCAACCCATCCTTGCATTGATCCGACACGTTCACAAACTGCAGTAAGTCCATTTGCTCATTTGTGTGGAGCGCTCCACAAGTGATTGGTTGAAGTAGGTAAATAAGTGCACAAAACTTGAAGATCAAGAACGTGACGACCATGATGGCTTGCTTTTGTTCATTTGATGCGAAAAAAGTCTTTGCTACCAGCAGCTTAAGGAGCGAATGTGCAAAAAGTTTGTATAATTTCCAGATTTTGTTTTATTGACACAAGCTGGTTGTAACCATATGGTCGTTTGAATTGTCAATATTGAGGTTGAATGTAAGAATTTATGAATTTCAAATGTCATTGTCAATTTCTAGCTTTATGATCCGCATAATTAGGCCAAAAATGTTGTTTGTTTGTCCTCGTTCGACCGACCGTATACCTTAGTCCCGACCGATTTTTTTTTTAATTTCTTTATTTTTTTGTTTTCATTTTTTAACTCCAAATCCTCAAGTTTTTGTTATAAAAATAATTTACAGAATAAATATCATGGAATCTGGGAAATATTACCCATGTGTATTTGGGTCTTTTCTGAGTCTTGGAAAATTCAATATTTGTTGTTGTTTATTATTGCTGTATTGATTTCCATGACTTTTCAATGACATGAATCTGTACATTTCATTTACGTACACCGTATAATTGATCTGGGATTTGTTATATATTGCTGAATTAGAAGTGTGTTGAATGTTACAATTCAATCTAATATTTTTTAAAAGCTGAAAGCGGTAAATATTTTAGACGGCTTTGAACGTAAACCGAACGTTATAAATTATTCACAAAGCTCAAAATGGCCGCATTAGCTGTGGCAAGTAGCCAAAATGCTATTAAACACCATTGCCACGTATGATGGTGTGCAGAGTTTGCGTGAGTTCTTCGAATCAGTGGCCAATGAAACTAAGGTACCACTGTATCGTGTTGAAGTGGCCAAGTTTGAGACGGACCATTGGTCGAGAGGCATCCTTTGAGTAGTCTACCCCATTCAGGAGGGATTTCTACTCCTTTGACCCTATTGAAGTTGTTTGGGGTTGACTCGACGTGCAGAGCTTCCATGAGTTACCTTTCAGTCCAATTAGTGTTCCTGTCCAGAATTTTGGTCGTATAGTCAATGTTATGTTGATCGTTCCACACATGATCGGCGGTAGCCGATTTTTGTGTGTTGCCCGTCTCGCTTTCTGGTGTTCGTCGGTTCCCTTTTTCAATGATCTGCCGGTTTCACCAATGTACACTTTGTCACATGATCCACAAGGAATAAAGTAGATAACTCCAGATAACTCCTTTATCTAGAAAATTACAAATATGCAGATACGACTTACCCACATGGCATATTATCACACTGTTAAAAATAAACTTGTAAAAAAACAGGCATTTGATTGGCAGCTGGGACTCACTACATGCAGAACGTAAAATGAACTGGAGCCGTAAAAATACGAAACCATTGCAGGGAACGTAAAATAACGGCGTAAAATCTCAGCTTCAACGTTATTGTTGGTTTTTGACTTGTTTTCACAATATTAAGAATTAAAACGTTATTACAATCCTCTCAACAAATTTTCACGTTGTAGCTATGGCATCACACAAACGTTGTATTTACGTTACCAGGTGGTTGTAAAAAAAGTAATATTTCAGGCAAACAATTTTGAGAAAAAGGCGATAAACAAAGGGAAAAGTGAAGAAATAAAGATTTAAACCAGTTTATACACTTTGTTTTATATGGTGATGTACACATTCTAAAGTCACCAATTACTTAATCATCATATGAATAAACTTAATACATGTACCTACATAGATTCGAACCAGGGCCTTAAGATTACAAGTAATAAACCTTATCCACTACACTACATGACTTTACTGATAGCAAATGCTAAAATTAAATATATATGTGTGTGTGTACAACTTTTTTTCAAATTAAACTAAATATAATACAAAAAGGAGGAAGATTCTTTAAAATTATTTTTTAAAATGATAGGGAAAATAAGATTTTGCATTTTTAATGACGTTACTTACGACATTATTTAACACATTTTATAGGTAAAACGATTTTCATAGTTCGTATTCTTACATTAAAAACAAGTAAGTTACAAAAGAACGTAATATTACGGAAAATATAATAACGGTCAGCGTATAAATACTACTTTTTTCAAAATGTGTAGTATTATTTTTTAGCCACTGTTATTTACATTTTTCTGCTTCCAAATTGTCATTTTATGTTAGGTATAGGTAATAAAGCCTGAAGATTATTGAATAATTTGGGTTTACCGTAATTTCAAAGGTAAAGTCTGGTAAAATTAGGAACATTTTTAACAGTGCAGCTGCATGAGATTCATAATTGCAGTAATTACTAACAATACATATGCCTGTGTAACGTCCTTTTTTGGATACGCCTTTTCCTTGTTGCGCCTCAACCTAAAGGTTACGTAAGAAGCCGTGATTTGCTAATCGAAACAAATCATAAAAATCCATGTTTTGGTATCTTTGTTACTGCTATGGATGCGCTGACATAGGGATTGATTTGAGATACAGTACATTTGATCTGATTCTGAAATTTTGACGGGTGCGTATTAAAATTTCGACTTCAAATCTTTAAAGCATATTTTGTTTCCCCCCAAAAAAACAACAAATGAGTGAGTGCGTTTTGTGACAACTTCCACGAATAATAAATCTTGTCTTGTCTTGTTGTGTCGGCACTGCGGTGGGGGACTTTATCGAAAGCTTTTGTGATCAGATTAAGCTGGTAGGCAATGTCATGATTACTAAGGATCATTCGAGTCTCAGTAGAACGCTTAGCCGTGAACCCATGCTGTTGATCGATGAGGACATTATTACTTTCCAAGTGACCCATGACGTGGCTATGAATAATGTGTTCTAAGATCTTACAAGTGACCAACGTGAGTGAAACAGGCCGATAATTACTTGGCTCAGAGCGGCTGCCCTTTTGAAGAGTGCTGTTATATTGGCCTCTTTCCACTTTTTTGGAACTTCCCCGGTGTCAACAAAAAGCTGGAACAGGTCTCTGAAAACTGGAGCAAGTTCGGTGGAAACTAATTTCAAAAACCAAGGTGGTAATTCGTCAGGTCCTTGTGCTTTAGATAGATCAGACGTTTCAACTGATCTTCAATCCCTGATGTAGAAATTGTCAACTTTGGAATACCCTTCTTGCGTGAAAACACTGGTGAACTGCTGATTCAGTAACTCAGCTTTCTCTTTATTATTGCTGATGATCTCGTTATTACACTTTAAATCGGCAATGCCCTGGTTCGCTTTACGAAGGTTTTTGACGTAAGACCAAAAGGCCTTGGGATTTTCTTCTAGCTCGTAAGTTCTTTTTGGTGCTCTTCCTTTCAGTATAAAAGGCCTTCCAATCAGAGTTGTTCCCACTTTTCTTAGCTTTAATTATACAACTTCTGTTTCTTTTTACACTGGCGCCGTAGCTGTGAGGTAAACCAAGGCAGGTTGTATCTCGATGAAGACATTTTGATGGAACTTTTTCATTCATAATTTTAATAAGGTTTTCTTGGATGAAATCCAACTTGTCACTAGTCCCCATATGTTTGGGAACATCAAAGTATTCATGCTGAAAATCAAGCATGGAAGATTTATACCTTCTATGTCTGCCTTCTTACGCAGATAGATCTTCATTTTCACCCGGCGTTTGGTGCTGGGAAAAAATTAAAATATCAATGGCAAGGTCACTGTGGGCTGTAATCCCATCTGTAACAATGATGTTTTGTATGCAGTCATGATTATCTGTGAAGACAAACTCCGGAATATTTTCAGTATCACCTTGTTTCCTTGTTGGCTCTGTGACACACTGAGTTAAACCATGCTCGATAGTAAGGTTGAGCAATTTTTCAGCAACACTTTTGCTGTAGCCACTACGATAAAATGCTGTCACATCACTCCAGTTGATGTTGGGGATGTTAAAATCTCCAACAAGGATGACATTATGGGTAGTGAGTTTGCTCCCAGTTTTGAAATGGAAAGGTCAAGTTGGTCGATCATATCACCCTGCTGATCATCTGATCTATAAAATGTACCAATGATCAGTTGTTTCTTCCCCTCAATCAGTGTTCAGTGTTTCAGTCCATAGAACCTCACAGTTTGTAGTGAGATCACAGTCATGTGAAGCAATCAAGTTATTTCTGACTGCTTGAAAACTCCACCCCCTGTGGTGTCGGTAATTCTATCCAACCTGTACACTGAAAAGGTTGACGGAAAAATCCCGTTGCTGTTAATTGAAGAATTGAGCCAAGATTCAACACCACAGATGAAATCTGGTTTATATATTTGATCTACCACTGTCAACATCAGAAGCCTTGTTCTTAACACTTTGACAATTTGTGAGCACACAACGGCTCCTACATGATTTATTATTATCAGCAGAAGTAGCATTGACCAGATCAATTGGTTTGTCGCAGTTGGCTGAAGTATAGTCATTATTAGCACCGATATTGTTACAATTGGTATAGTCATTGTCAAATTTGGCCTTGTTTGAATTGTCACAGTTGGCATTTAATTTGTTGGCACATACACGGAGACTTGGTGAATTGCTATTACTATGATTCTTACAGTTGGTTTCATCAATAAGATGCTCATAAGGGTTAAAAATCCCATCCAGCTCATCCGTTGTAAAGAATGGATAAGCGTAATTGGACTCACTATGTATGGCATATCCAGCCAAAGCTGGTATATTTTTGCAAAAGTTTATAAACCTTGTCGTTCACACCACTGCATAATGGGTGGACCTATCGGTCATAACGATCACACTGAAGCCCGTCACTCCCATCGAAAATATCCCCTTCACACATACCGCATGGTGCCCAACATTCTTTACAATGCCATAGCTTTTTTCTCATTCTTAAAGGTCCCAGATGAGATGATAAACCTAATCCAAATCTTTACAGGACATTCCATTCCAATAAACAGGGCCAGAAAAAAGAATACACTACCAGTGACATCATTAGTGAAACTATTGATTTTCAGTCAGTGTCATAAATAGATTCACACCAGTCACCTGGAATTTTCTATTACTCTCTGAAAAATCAATAGTTTCACTAATGATGTCATCACCAACCTAAATATTGAATGCTTTCTTGCCCCTCCTTGTAGACTTGACACAAACCACATCAATTCTATTTGCATTTCCTGGAACCTTTAAACTGAACTTGTCCGCAGAGGGCCCTTGACCAAAACAAACAAATGTGGTGGTGCTCCACGGCAAAAGGAAAATAAACAGTGGAGCTGGCAAGAGAGCAAACACATCTCACATACCCAGTGTAACACCGCAATGCCATTACTAGACACAAGAGGCCACTGCCCACTCACAATACCACAAATAATACAAACGATAATTCATCATAACCTACAAGGGCCCAATTCACCACACTCAACTTGATCCCATCACAACCACACCAATTTTATAAATGTCTAAGCATCCAGTTTTAAGGCTAACTCCCTCAGCGTAGCGGAGGGTCCACTCAAAGCTAACCAAAACCAAATCACTCACAGCTTCGGACTTTCACATGTCTTCCTAACGCCTCTGACTCGATCAAACAGCTCCATATGAGCTACTACTGACATTTTGCCCCAAAAATCGCCAACCAAGGGCGAAGATCACACCCCAGGCACTGGGGAGTGCAAGCCTTGCCATAACCCCCCCCCCCCCGTTCTGAGGGCAACATCTTGAGGGAGCCAACAACGGGAATGCGATGTACTGTTATTGGGGTGCATGATGGCCACCTAATATTCCAGTTTGTTATCTTTATGTTATTATCCCTGTAATAGTGCTTTATAAATTATTTTCATGAAAGAACCCATCATTGACACTGGGGCAGACACAACGAAATGAAGGCAACACCAGGGTAACCCGATCACATCAATCCCACTATAATTATTAAACGCTGCGAATATTGGGCCTATTTTTTTTAATTTTAATTTCACTATTTATTTCTTGATTTAATTTTATTTATTATTATTTATTTTATTATTTATTTAATTATTTATTTTTTTTTATTTTTTCTGGTACCCCATACCCAAACACCATTATTATTATTAGTATTATTATTATTATTATTACTATCATTGAGATCATTATTATTCACTGGAGTGGACCCAAGGGGAACGCTGACGGCCAACAACCCATGAAGGAAAGCACAACAATAACTCGAACAAATTCACTGACGCATCACCATGGTAACCCATCACAATCAACCCACTAAAATTATTGATAAAGCTGCGAATTGACCTATTTTATTATTTATTTTTTTGTAATTTCTTTTTTAATTTTTATTTTTTTTTATTTTATTTCACTTATTTATCAATTTTGTTATTTTATCCTGGCCCAAAACAAACACCCCATTATAGGCTATGGGGCATGTCCTTCTATGCGGTTTGTTTTTGTTTGTCTCCATCGGGGGGCTAGAAGAAAACCAAGTGTAATTCATAATAAATTATTAAAATCATATAAATCGCTGTTCCCACACATAAACTGCACATTTTCTTGAAAAATAATATGTCAACTCAATTTCATTTCCCCAATTCCCCCCAGTGACTATGGATACACATAGAAGACTGTCAGCAAACATGGAGTTAACGATAATTCACAATACAATCACCGGCCCGGTATGCGCTGTAGAAAAACACTTTAGATTCGCTTCCTCTGGGAGTGCAGACAATTGTTATAATTGTTGCGCAGCTGAATAGATTTCAAGCTGTTACCGCCCGCGCCTCCATTAACTTTTTTTCAGGACAAATACATACCTCATTCACAAATAAATAAACATTGAGCTTCTATAGTGCGTGTTAAATTAACTTTGGCCATGTTTTTTCATCATTTATTATTCGAAGGAAGAAACATGAACAACATCATGAGAGAATGTTGCTGGGCACAGCTGGACCCTAACAACTTTGTGCAGAACCAAATCCGTACCTTATTGCTTAACTTCATTTCTATTCAATTTCCCTCGTTTTCAGAAGAAATTTGGTGTCAACGGACCTTATATTATAATGTACACTTGTTAGTTATTAATGAGAGAGGACGGGGTTTTGTCACTCAAAACCCTCCGAATCGTGGGAGTGGTAAAACACCTGCTAAGAACAATGGCCCCACAACCAGGTGCCCATTGTAATATCTTTAGCTCAATGGTTTGCTGAAGTCTTAACATATCCCATTTGGTCTCTTATATTGAGGAAAAGAATTGAGGTGACATTTTATTTATTTTTAAGAAAATGTGCCAGTTTTATGTGGCGGGAACCGAACGTTATTTGATTGTGGTAAGAATTTATTATGAATTTACACTTGGTTTTTCCCTTAGCCCCTCGATGGGGGACACAGAATTTGTCATACAGTTTGGGTATTTGTCCACGCCCCATAGTCTATTATTATTATTATTATCATTACTATCATGTTCACATTATTAATCATTGTCATTGTTGCCAGTGTTGCACCCAGTTGTGCACACACCAATAGCGCTGCTATAATGACTTGATTTGGGGCAGTTTTATTCTGTATTTCATGGACATCAGGAAGGGGATCATGTTACTGACTCCTCTGGACTATTTTTAATGTGTATTGATATATCTTTTGGTTGCCAGAATTAGGAATTTCTTCCTTTCTCTTTTCCTTTTCTTTTTCCTTCTTCTTCATATCATTGGACATATTATTTTATACACTGGACTGGTAGACACAGTAACTGATTTGTGGAATCCATTTCAATTGTTTAGTGAATATTTGATCACCAGATTTACTGCTTTTATGTTGACTGTATGTACTCTCATCTTTTTGACTGGGCCCGTTAAAATGCATACTCTACACTATCAATGCAAGTAGTGGCAGTCGTGATGCACCAATTTACGCTTTGTTATATTGACTGTAAGAACTTCCTCCGCATATTGACTGGCCATTTAACATGCCTGATCAACACTTATTCAAAGGATGATTTGTTAGAACTTCAATTGATTGTGTGGAATCCATTCAATGTGCTATTGATCTTTGATCACCAGATGTAATGCTTCGTATATAACTGTAAGTACTCTCATCTTATTGACTTGGGCAAATATAATGCCTAATCAACACTATTCCAAAGAGGTTCTAATATAGATAGAGAGGCACAACGTTACGTAATCTTTAAATTCATCACCGTCTCGCAATTTTTGCCGACCAAAAGAAAACATAGGTAACCAACAATAGAAAGCAAGGCCTGCCTCCTCCGCTTCTTCCCAGACTGTGGTTACCACCCCGCCTTGCTTATCCACTAATCGGTAGTGATACAGAATTAATGTCTGTGTTAGAGGTGGCCATGTAATACTAGTGTACCTGGATCTTGGCTCAGATACTCTTTTTCTCATAATGCAATGCGCGCTTAGGTGAAAAGATGAGATTCAAGTGCGGTGGTTTATGTAAATCAATACGACTGATGTGCATTTCAATCGCTGTGTGGTCATGGGTAGGACAAATTTAACACCCCCAATAAGCACCCAACATTCCAACCACTGAATATTTTGCGATTGTTTTGTATCGAATTGACATTATGTGTGTATAACAAGCACCCAAACTGATAATTATTTCCGTGCAATATTCAAAATGTCAGCGCCGCAGCACGGACGACTGGTTTTGAATGCGTTTCACATCACCCCCTTTACTCATTCAAAGGATATTGTTGCAACTTCAGTCAAATGCAATAAGAGAGTTCCCCGGATGTTGTATGATTTGCTCAAGTAACTGGGAATTTGTAGTTGGCAACTTTCAAAAACAACAGTTCTCTATTCCTACTTGGTAACTGGTCAAAATGATAGACATTATGCCAAGTTTGCCCACCAAATCCTAGGACACTTAAAAGCATTCCTGTACATCACAATCAGCAGCCAAATGTTATCCAAGTTCAATAAAAGCATTCATATTTACGGGAACCATCAGCAAAAAAAGGATTCTACAACATCCAGCCGTTTAACCCATTGGAACACGAGATGCATGAAAACAAAACTGGTGTCTATTTGGACCGACGTACAAAATGACATTGATATTCTCATTGTAACAGAGTCGTGGCTTAGTGGCGATCACTATGATGATCCTTTACTCGGAATATTCGTAATACCCCTAACCAAACTCCCAAATGTCGCATTTGCACGTCCTACTCGTGGAGGTGGAATTTTTCGCGATGGTTTTCATGTGAAGGAAAACGGTATCACTCCTTTCAAAACTTTTGAAAATACATGGATTTTTCTGTATCCATTGGTCAAATGTATTGAGGCTATTTGCCATATCCAGGCCTCCCTCCTCCCTCTTCTGAGAACAAGCCTGACTACAATGAATGTTTCTGAATGACTCCACCTTTCTGAGGTTTTTCCATCGCATCTCCCATATGTTTGTCATATAGGAGATTTTAACATCCACATCGTATGTATGACAAGACAGAGTGACCAGTTGGTTCATGAAGATGCTGGACAGTGTTGCCTACAACAACACATTGAGGGGCCTACGCATTCTCATGGACCCACTGGACCTCTTAATTTCAAGAAAAATGATAGCAAGGTGGATTCAAACGTCGTGTGTAAAGGATTGCCATCACAATCATGCTGCCATTATGGGCACTCCGTGAAGTTGTTCGTCAGGGCCATCTAAGAAAACCGTTGGAGTTTCCGCAAATTAGTGACATTAACATTGAACAGTTTCATAAACAATTACTTTGCCTGACAAAACAAGACACTTCTCCCTTGTTGATCAGTTCAACAGAGTTCTCCAAGAACTTCTCGATAACATGCACCACAGAAGACCAAGACAATTCACTCTAAACCTCGTGTTCCATGGTACAAAGCAGAATGAATGCATGAAGAAAAAAGGAAGAAGCGAGATTGGAACGCAAAATGAAGGACAAGAAGCACAAAAAAGAGCAGCCCGAGAATTGATCAAGCAGTTATTTAAAGTGCAGTGCAAAATCTACCATCAAGCACTTGAACGTTCTAAATGTGAATACTACTTACTTACACAAAAACTTTTTTCGCTTTGTCAATACATTGTGTTTATCAAACACTTCTATTGCCTTGAGCAGAGCACGTTCTCTTCTACGAAAAAAAAATCCCCCAAATCTGGCTAACAATTTTTTGCAACCTTCTTTCATGGCAAAATCCAGAAGATTCGCGCAAATTGGACAACATTCAATTGCCTAACTTGAATTTGAAGTTTTCAGACACTGCATTGCATCAGCCACCTTTTCCAAAATTTTTCTCCGGTGACTGAGGAGGTGGTGCGCAATTATTCTTTGAAATTCCCATCGAAGTATGGCGAACTGGACCAATAACAACGTTGGTGCTGAAAGTTTCTCTCTTGATGTATTGTTACCTACCTCATACATAACAGAAACAGAGCCATTATTATGTCAACTTTATCATCTGGAATTGTACCTGCAGCATTTAAAAAAATCCTGCGTACATCAGCCACTCTTGAAAAGCTATCTGGATAAGAAACGACTCTTCAGAACTACCGAACCATTGCGAACTTAATGTTCACATCCAAAGTCCTCGAAAGGATTGTGGCAATCAAATTACTACCTATTTGCAGGATAACAACCTTTTCAGATGCACAGTCAGCATACCGTTGTCATCATTCTACGGACACCACGCCTGCTTCGCGTACAGAATGATCTGCTCCTCGCACTTGATCAAGGTCAAGAAGCCGTCTTGGTGTTATTGGACTATTCGACGGCTTTTGATACGATCGACCCATACAATACTTTTTTACGTCCCTTAAGGACAGATATGGTGTATGTGGGACTGCACTTAAGAAGTGGTTTTTATTTCGTATCTGGAACACGGCAGCAGCTGTGAGTAGATTGAGACACGTCCTCCGATGCTTTTCCTTCCCTTTACCATGGGGAGTTACCCAAGGGTTCCCGTCATGGGCCCATTGGACTTTGTTTTGTATACTTTCAACTTAGCGATGTAATTCCTACACTGACAACATTCATCATGTTATTTACGACTCAGATGACACCCCAATTGTATCTTTTCTCAACCATGTGATCATTCACAGGCAATTGAAAAGCTTGAGGCAGTATTAGCGATGTGAGAGCAGGGCAATCAACCACAAACTGACGCTGAATGATGCCCAAAAAACTTAAATTGGTTCAATGTGAGCTCTCAATTTCCGCGCGTAGACATCTAACCCTTCCAAACAGTAAAATATTTGGCGTGTAAAATTGATCATCCTCTTCAACGAAGGACTTTAGTGAATCATTGACAATCATCTTAGATTAACGACATATTCGCAACATCCTCCGCTCTGCCGTCTTACGGTATTTATAAAATTGGAAAGCTACGGACGTATCTTTAATCAAGACTGTACAGTACAGAACGTCTTGTACAATCCGCCTTTGGTTACTAAAGATCGCGAATAGGGCCCTGTAACAATAGTCCTCTTATATGATTACCAAAGTCAACCTTGCACCTCTCCAGCGTATCCAAAATGGCTGCTGAGGCCATATTGGTCACACTACAGGACCTATAAGCATAATGTCCCATTCTCAAGGTCTTCATTGGCTGTCGGTCTCTAATCGCATCATTTTTTTAAAGTGTTGATTTCTTTTTTTTATAGTCCAAGACAAGGACTTTCCCCCAAGTATCTTACCGAACTCAATTTCAGACTACAAACCCGCATCTGCAATGGCTTTGTGCGATCATCTTAACTCATGTTTGCTGAACTTTGGTCCGACGTACACAAAGGCAATATTATGGTGATCGGTCTTTCGATGTAGCTGCTCCCTATTTGTGGAAAGATTGCCTCTGTCCATTCGTGCGCGCGTCATTGATGGAATTTAGAGAAAACTGAAAACATTTTGTTTATGAGTAACTGTTGGTACTTTTATGATTCCTGAAACATACTGAAATTCATGAACTCTGCTCTGTTGGAATTTTTAACGTAATTGTATATTTGTATATTATATTGTCTTTTATTTTTAAACCGCTCGTGTACTTTTTAAGCTTGCTTTTACTTAGTAGTTTTAAGATGTTTATGTTATTTCGGTTTCTTTGTACCAATTTCAACTATTTTGCTTTTTTTTCAATTTTTGTACAGCGCTTTGACCTTTTTGTTGTATGCACTTTATAAATGATTAATTATTATTTTATTATTATTATTATTATTCTCTATAGTGAACCCAGGGTGGACGCTGACGGGCCAACAACCCACAAATGGAATCACACAGCAGGATCGTTTATCTTAATCAAGCACAATACACACCTTGGATGTGCCTGCCTGCCACTGCCAGGCAAATGCTTCAATACCGTCAACTTTCACCAAGCAATCCCCGGTTAGAAGACCACTGCGGTTACAGAGTACCACTCGCTTTGATAAACACCTGACAAAGCTTCAAAACATGCTACTCACGCACACTCGATACATTGCCTGATTCGGGGAATTCCCCATGCAGAATATCCCGGTTTACACGAAACTGTGACATCACCCCTTTCGGGCTCGGGAAACCTAACAGTACCACCTTCTCCCAGACCTGCGCACGCACAGTCCTAGTAATGGCACTCACGCTAATGTTTGGGAATCGTCTGTATATTAAAAGACGGAAGGGGAGATTGACCGTGGCCTGACCACTGAATGGGAGGGGAAAGAACGGAAATCCCTGTCAACAGACGGTGCCTAGCCAACCTAAACGAGTTAAACCAATAAGCAAACACTCAACAGAATAAGCTACAGCCCCAGCACCTTGGCTAAGCTACGCTGTATAGGCCACAGCTCCATTGCATGCCTGAAAAAAATTCTAAGTGACCCTCGCCTCTTGTCAAACCTTATACCATGACTGGCATGAGTACGAAAGTTACTTTTTCCGAACAAGCTGTCAAACCTTTACCTTGTAACAACACAAAACGCCCCATAATAAACAACACAAAGGATACCGTCATGCCAATACATTGAAAAATGGTAAAAATCACCCAACGTTGAATGCTTCATCATGCTCATCACTCCCTGGCTCATGGAACGATCTGCACTCACCTGGGGGAGGCCAAGCGCGACCTCCCCAGTCACCGATACTCCCGCTACTCAGCTTGCAATGGCCCGTGAAGAACCTCAGTCAAACTTCGAATTTTATCCCACAATGAGCCCTTCCAGGACTCTTATTTCACAGATGAGCGAGCATTTAGGCTTAGACATCTGAGATTATGTCGAGCAGGGTAATTCTTCTCGCAACGGTAAGAGCAAAATTTTCACACGTCACACTGGTCTGCTCTCTGCCGAATAATACGAAGAATACAAAATAGCCGCCTGCAACCTAAAGAACGCGATCGGGAAGCCTCATTGGCTGTAAGGTGCTGACGTCACCTGAGTGTCGCCGCAGCGACTGGCGCTCAAGGCCGACTATGCTGAAATGGCAGACACGAAGGACAATTTCGGAGACTTCCTGAGCCCACCCCCAACCCAAAAGGGGGAGACCAAAACCAGCCAGGAGCAGGCCCGTGTGGACAAAATCAGCTTTGGCCAGACAAGCTGACAAAAGCTGTACATAGTGGCGCTCGGTGATGCCAGCACATTGTGAATGCACATCCATGCAACATTCATCACAACTAATCCCTAATTCTTTCTTTGTGACATTGATATTGATATCACAAATAGCACATTTATCCGATGGTGGACCTGAATTAAGCTGCACATCATTAGATGTTAAAATACACAATGTGATGACAACAGCTGGTCTGATAAGACTTTCTAGAGATTTTATTAGACTTGCGTTGGTTCGTAAACAGTAAATTATAACCAGTTTTTCTATTCAAGCACGTAGCGTGGTTCCATACAGGATCAAATATATATCTGGCAGGCAACAGATGGCAGCCTGAGCGTGGCTGCCACTGGCTGGAAAATCGGATAAGAAAAAGAACTTGTACTCACAGTTTGTTGCCCCTCCCATTTACTAGTAACAGAGCCCCAGTTTACCGAGCTTGGTACTATAAATATCCTACACTGCATTTACTCAATAAATTTAAGTGTAACCGGGTTACACTTGATTTTATTGAGTAATTACTATAAGTTATATTTTAAGTTAAAGGGATTAGCAGCGATAATGCGAGAGAATCGAAAAATGTGGAAATGCATTATTTTAACTTATAAATCAGGGATAAGTGTGTACAATTCCACATAACTGCTTTAATGTAGAAACAAACCACCAAATAGTGAAAAAATGATGTATTTGAAGAAATTAGTCATACCGTCTCCCGTAAATAGAGGTACAGCGATGGCGTCTCAAAATCTACACTAAACAGCTGATTATGGTTTACACCAATACATAATAAACAAAGATCAATCATGTTTGTGTTTGAGGTCAAACTGTATCAATCATGGGGCACAATATTACACTTAAAATATGGGATATTCACACGGAAAGGCCTTTTTGATCACAAGTCGGAATTTTGATACGCACGTATAGAAATTACAGAATAAGATAAAAAGTATTGCCTTGCCGTTAATACACGGATTTCAAGCCAACCACTTGCAGGTTATGTTCGCATATCCATGCCAGTAACAAAAATACGAAAATTTGAATTTTGATGATTTTTTCGATGTTTCGGATTAGCAAATCGCTGCTAATCCCTTTAACAGTAATAAGTTTATTTAAGTTCGGGTAACTCAAATAATTGTAATGAGCATTACTCATACTAAGTTTACCATATTTACTCAAAATTGATCTGCCTTGATGCACTCATTTTTTTATCACGTAAGTACACGATGATATTATCAAGTTTACGTGTACAAGTTGGCTATCTTTTTTAAGTTGACTTTACACTAATTACTCACGCTCATGAGTAAGTTGAACTCATTTTGTTTAAGTGATCACAGCAAGCATTTTAGTTGTTCCTACATTGTTTAATTAAGTTGAGCGAAGTCAAGCTATTTGTATTGGCAGTACTTATAATACATATATAAATTTACTCAAAATGTTTGTCTAATCTTTGTGATAGTAGTGCGTAGAAGCTACTTATTTTTCTTTCATTCGTTTTACTCGAGTAATTGATACAATGGCACTCATTTTGATTGATTAATTTCAGGAAATGACTTAGTTGCTGGAACTAAAGTTTTATGTGTACAAGTTGCCTATCTTTTTTAAGTTGTCTTAACTCTAATTACTGACGCTAATGAGTTAGTTGAACTCATTTTGATTTAGTGGCCACATCAAGCATTTTAGTTGTTACTACATTATTTAATTAAGCTGAGCGAAGTCACGATATTTGTATTTGCAGTACTTATAATACATATATAATTTTCCTCAAAATATTTGGCTAATCTTTGTGATAGTAGTGCGTGTAGAAGCTACTTATTTTTCTTTCATTCGTTTTACACACACACTGCATAATCAAAAGGTTAGGTAAGCTTAAATATGTACTAAGTTTGTTGTTTACCAGGTTGGTCCGTGTGGACACACGCGTGGGAATGACCCCGGGTTCTTCTTACCGTGTCCAAACACAGTGGTTCTCAAATACTAGTTTGATCCAGCCAGAGATGGGTACAACGTCTGGCTGCTTCACTGAATTCCGCAAGGTCGTTGTCTGTGCATTGTTGCTCCAGCAGTGGGCACGCCAAGAGATGTTCCATGGTCTGTGGTGCTGTTCCACAAACACAGGTAGTGTCCTGATCTGCTTCCAGGTAGCCCCACTTCTGCAAGCAAACCTTAGATCGGCAAATTCTGGTTCTCAGTCTGTTGAGGCGTCGCCATTCAGCCCATAAGGAGTCAGCTCCAGGGGAGATGCTCACCAGGTACAATACCAATAGATGGTACTTGGTTGATGGCAAGTCTTTCCTTCCACAAGGCGACTCTCTTAAGCTCCTTAGAGACTGTTTCAAGAGGTTGGCCTTTGCTTAAGAAACTCTCTCTGGATTTCAGGCGGTTGGCAGCAGGTATCTGTCCAGACATAGGGTGCTTCACATAGATACTTGGCAGCTACGTTCTTTCATGCTCGCTACGCTACGACGGAAGTCTGGTGGAGCAATTCCTGCTAGGATGTATAAGTTTTCTGTTGATGTTGGACGGAGGCATCCTGTGAGAAGCCGGCAGGAGCCATTTAACACTGGCATGAGCAGCACAGGGCAAGTGCTGCTGATCTTAGGGTATGTGGGCGAGCACCCCATCCTGTACCAGTGAGTTTGTTCAAGATGGTATTGCGTAAATATACTTTACTCTTCGTCTTCTCGATGTGGGTCTTATACGAGAGAGCTGCGGTTCAAGGTAACTTCTTGGTAGAAAGGGTTATCACAGTGCTCCAGAGGTGTTCCAGACGGATGGATTTGCACGTAGGAGTGAGTTCATCCAAATCTTTGGAGAGTCTCTCTTCAACAACTATGAAGTCTGCATCTTGTGCGCTAATTCCAAGATCGTCTGCATATTAACGACAGGTTCCTGCACTCCTGGGGTGGTCGTTGGTATAGATGTTGAACAGGAGAGGTGCAAGCACGCTCCCTTGCTGAACAAAGAATATCCTGCTTGCCAGCAATCCTTTGATAAGCTCAGTCATCCGGATGTCCTTGGTGATTTCCAGAATCTGATGGAGTAGGAATCCGTGATTAACAGTGTCATAGGCTGCTGATAGGTCGACGAACTCAACTCCGGTTACCATACCCCTCTCAAAGCCATCCTCAATGTGTTGAGTTAGGTTGAGTACTTGGCTTGTTGTTGATTTGCCTGGCCGGAAATCTGCTTGTTCTGGTATGAGGTGTTCGTCTATCACAGGTGCAATACGGTTGAGCATGAGACGTTCAAATAGCTTGTAGGTATGGCTGAGGAGTGATATTGGTCTATAGCTCTTGGAATTGGATGGGTCTTTCCCAGGCTTTATGAGTGCCATAACATGTGCTTTCCTCCAGATATTTGGGAACCTGTGGGAAATAAGGCAGCAATTGTAGAGCTCAAGAAGGCATTCCTTTGCTACTGGGCCGAAGTTTTCAGCTGCTCAGTTGAGATGTTGTCAAGGCCTACTGCTTTTCCTGGTTGAAGTTTAACAATACCAGATTCCAATTCGTCCATGTTGAAGGGGCGAGTGAAACCAGGGTCGCCACTAAATCTCTTACGGTCTAGTTTGATCTTCTTGGGCTTCTTGCTTCACTTGCCATTTAAAAGCAGTTGGTGGGCAACTTGGTTGGGTGTGACATTTGGCTGCTGTGGAGGTTCTGTTGGATCCCTCGGAGCTTTTGGTTGGTAGACCACGCTTTCTTGCTGTTATGGGTCATATAGGTGGATTCAGTTAAAGTATGCCAGGTTTTGATCTTTTCCTGGGAGATCCTCTCCGAAACTTCCCCACCTTTAGCAGTTGTTTTAGCCGAGAAAGGATCAGCTTCAAACATGGTGATATACTCTTGATATTCTCTAGCACATTCTTTGGAAAGGCCTGGTACACTCATAGAAAAATGCAACGGGCTGTTGCATTAAATTGATTGAGTTGAGTTGAGATGGCTTAACTGAGTTGAGTTAATTAAAGAGAAAGTAATGTTTACTTCGCTGAGTTGAGTTGGGTTTACTATATAGTTGATATCTTGAATTGACTCAGTTGAGTCATCCCAACTCAACTCAATCTAGTGAATACAACTTCTGTTCCATTATTTATATGAGTGATATTCCCGTCCTATTATCCCGGGTGGGAATCGGTTTCCTTACTGCTTAATCGGAGTACAAAGAAACCAGGTCAAAATGTAGAACTGCAGAATTGCAGAATTCAACACATGATGACATGATATGATGAACACCAACGACTTTATTCTAGCTTTCCCTATACTATAACATGTCAGATATCGAATCTATCTTAGGCCTACTGTGTACTGGGACATGGCAGTAAGCAAACCGATTCCCACCCGTGTGTGCTCATGGACCGACCTGGTAAACAAACCAACCTAGTACATATTAAGCTTACCATGATTATGCAGTGTGTGTCTCAGAGTGCAGGTGTTCCGTTCAGCGGAAAAAAAAAATGCCCAGGCCATACCCTGCATACGGCATGCACATGTAACAACAAACATGGACGTTTGAATGCTGCAATTTTCGTTGCAGAGCCTTAGCGCATGCGCAGAAAATCTTTTCACCAATTGCTCGTTGGATATACAGCCAAAATTTAAGTTGGATAATTAAATGGCAAAGTTACACGATATATCTTTTAGCCGCTTGTATGACTTAAATATATCAAGTTATCATTAATTTCAAAAGAGTGATGTCATGACATTTAAAATGAGGAATTTCCTACTCATATAATTGAGTAAAGCTGAGTATTTGCATAATTCAGTAATTTTACTAACTTAAAGGTGTAATCACCATGATCATTATTTTGGGAAATAAATTTTCTTAAAGTTCATAGATATGGTCAATGACAGTTACCATCTAAATAGATAAGCCTAGGTGAAAAAAAATGTAGTTCGTTTTCAAGAAATAAGCAAAAATGTTGCTCATGTTACTTATTGTTTTATTTATGGTGGTTAGGCCTATACCACCTTTTTCCTATTACTTGACCTTTCCATTCAATTCTTTTTGAAACTACACATAATTTTCACACAGGAATTTCACCACATAGTCATAAAATAGGCCTTATATGACGAACCTTCTGGTACCTAATTCAAAGCATGTTTGAAAAAATTGTGTGTGGGGGGGGGGTGATTTTGTGGATCATGACAGGCATCTTTCAAATATTTGATTAAGTGGAATGAACTCAAACTGTCTGCAAATTATAGTATTTCTTAAATTAGTTGCTCGGTCTACTCAAAAGTTAATACAATTTTACTCCTTTATATTAAAGGAAGAGTTATTATCGTACTGATCCAACGTAATTATTTTGATTACTGTGTATAACTCTTAAATATATTTGTAAAACATTTTTCTCTAGTTCTTTTTACTTAAATAATGAGCAACTTGCATTCACTTTATTAAGTAATCATTATGAGTGACTACGTTGTTGCTACATTATTTGAGTAAGATGAGTGAATTCGAACTACATACATAGTCTTACTTAAGGGGGGTATGGGGTCTGACTTTGGTAAAAAATTGTTCCATTTACGAAAATGAGATAATGCAATGGCTTAATTGTGTAGATTGTAATCTACAAAATGCTTTTTATTCGATCGTTTTTTTTTTTTTTTTTTTTCAGTAATTTTACTAACTTAAAGGTGTAATCACCATGATCATTATTTTGGGAAATAAATTTTCTTAAAGTTCATAGATATGGTCAATGACAGTTACCATCTAAATAGATAAGCCTAGGTGAAAAAAAATGTAGTTCGTTTTCAAGAAATAAGCAAACATGTTGCTCATGTTACTTATTGTTTTATTTATGGTGGTTAGGCCTATACCACCTTTTTCCTATTACTTGACCTTTCCATTCAATTCTTTTTGAAACTACACATAATTTTCACACAGGAATTTCACCACATAGTCATAAAATAGGCCTTATATGACGAACCTTCTGGTACCTAATTCAAAGCATGTTTGAAAAAATTGTGTGTGGGGGGGGGGTGATTTTGTGGATCATGACAGGCATCTTTCAAATATTTGATTAAGTGGAATGAACTCAAACTGTCTGCAAATTATAGTATTTCTTAAATTAGTTGCTCGGTCTACTCAAAAGTTAATACAATTTTACTCCTTTATATTAAAGGAAGAGTTATTATCGTACTGATCCAACGTAATTATTTTGATTACTGTGTATAACTCTTAAATATATTTGTAAAACATTTTTCTCTAGTTCTTTTTACTTAAATAATGAGCAACTTGCATTCACTTTATTAAGTAATCATTATGAGTGACTACGTTGTTGCTACATTATTTGAGTAAGATGAGTGAATTCGAACTACATACATAGTCTTACTTAAGGGGGGTATGGGGTCTGACTTTGGTAAAAAATTGTTCCATTTACGAAAATGAGATAATGCAATGGCTTAATTGTGTAGATTGTAATCTACAAAATGCTTTTTATTCGATCGCAATCGGACATTCGGTTCCCGAGATATGGCTGATCAAAGTGAAGCAGTGTACGCGAAATTTGCCAAAAACGCATAGTCTCCTATACTTTATCATGTGAAAAATTTAAATGGGTTATATTTAAGATATTTTCAAAGATATTATTTATACGCCATTTAACGCATTTATTTTGGCTAAGTCGAAGTAAATAAATAGTCATATTATTTTGTCCATAATTTAAAGTAATTAAATGTACTGGGTAAGTGATTTTTTATGTATTTTATTGTTTTCTCACCCTGCGATATTTAAGGAAAGTATTTTAAAAATTAATTACAGGACAATGGATGCACCGATTTCGATGATTCTTTCATTAATAATTATGATAATTCAGTATAAAATGAAATTTAAAAAAAGAATACATATTTCACATCAAAAGCGCCCTCAATTTTGACTAAATGTTTCGAGGTCTATAACTCGTTTCGTTAAAATACGCAAACAACCAAAACCAAAACGAACGTAACTAGAGAACGCTACCTGCTATGCACATGAAATTTGGCACACATATTCAGCACATATAGGGCTAGTGAACCATGAAGCTCGATTTTCAAAATTGTGTTCCAAATTCAAATTACGCCATGAAATTATGTGATTGGTCGATTGCCGGTTGCCATGGCAACGATATCAAAAATCCGGCTTCATGGTTCACTGCGTATTTACCCCCTGCACGTGCCACTCAAGTTTCGTCCCTGTAGCTTGTTTAGTTATTTAGTTACGTCCGTTCTAGTGTTTAGCCAATCAGAGGCCTTACGTGGTTACCATGGCAACCAGAGCAAAAATTGACATGAATTTTAAAACTTTGTGAGATGGGCTACAATATGATGTGTAACATGTATATACCACTATTTAGGAAAATTAAGAAAAATCACTTCAAATTTCACTGCTTCAGACCCCATACCCCTCCCTTAAAATAAATTGTTCGGTTACTCAGATTGTACTCATTTATATTAAGTAAGAAAAGTCACTAATTCGTTGGTCCAACATAATTATATTCCTCGCTGTAACTCAAAATGCTTTGTACATGCTATACAATTTTCTCTACTTTTTTTTACTCAAATGCAAATTATTTAGTTGTTCAGACTTAACTATATCGAGTTTGACTAATTGTAACTGATTTGAGTTTGATGTACTCAAAAGTATCAATAAATGCAACAACACCGTTAAATTAAGTAAAAACAACAATGTGTGTAAAATAAGTAAAATGTACTCATTTCTTTCACAATTTGCTTGCACTGAATATTTATACCTTTGTGTTGTTAACAATACTCTAGTTTCTCTAGTTCTTTTGACTTAAATAATGAGTAAGTTGCACTTATTTTTATTAAGTAATCATTAAGAGTGACTACGTTGCTACATTATTTGAGTAAGATAAGTGAACTCGAACTACATACATTAGTTTAACTTAAAAATAAATTGTTCGGTTACTCATGCAGATTGTACTCATTTATATTAAGTAAGAAAATTTATTATCTCGTTGGTACAATATAATTTATATTCATTGCTGTAACTCAAAATTTATTTGTACATACTACACTTCTCTACTTCTTTTTACTCAAATGCAAATTATTTAGTTGTCCAAACTTAAATATAACGAGTTTGACTAATGAATAATATCAAAAAATCGCTGAATTGAGTATTTATAATTCATCATTTTTGAGTCGGAATTACTTGACGCAATAATCATTTTTTGAGTGAAGAGCACACTTGAAAACGGTAAAAAATCGTCCCTCCAAAAGATGATTGTAGCTGTCTGGCCTTTCTCATGATAATTGATAGGTTGAATAGCTTTAGAAATGACTGAGTTGCACAACATTGCACAACATCGGCGAAAGAAATTGCACTACAAAACAATATGGCTACCGTCCCGCGGGAAATATGAGCTGGATACACCAAATTTAAAAGTCACCAAAGTTGACTTTATAACATTAAAATCTTCAAAATATAATAATAATAATAATAATAATAATAATAATAATAATAACGAATGGGAAGAGGCAAATGACGACCAAGAAAACCGAACACAGTGTCCCGACATTACCCGATTGGATAAATGGCCGCGACAAAACGAAAGAGAAGAGGTCCATCGTCCAACGTGAGGAACCGAGTGATCTTGCCACATTGTATATCCTTGATTTTGTTTTGTACATCAGTCTTTCCAAGTAGATCGTATACGCGTAACAGAACTTACACATTTTTGTCGTTACAAGCAATAGATTTTGTGTACTTACAAGATGATGTTGTCCCTTAATTACGACCCCTCCCCTCTTGGTCGTGAATACAGTAGAAAACCCCTTGGTTGGACAAGGGTTAAGCGAGAGGTGTTTTTGGAGTACATTTTTGGAGTGGATTAAAAAGTTCCAGCCTCATTAACATGCAATTTACATAAAAAGTTAATATTTACCGAGAGTTAGATTATTGGACATTAATCAAAATAAAAAAATGCTAACAGGACTGGGGTTTTCTGAATTTATTAGCTAACAAAGCGTGCTTCTCATTATTGCAAATAATAATTTCATATCTCAATTGTAAAATAGTTATTTTTGCTTATTTTATCTAAAAAATGGGGTTTTCAAATAAAAGGACCATTTTCCGTTTCTGTTTACAATAAAATCTTCAAACCAAGCGTATTTGGGGCTAGTATATTTAAT
>JAMKCH010000186.1:0-75042 GCA_023653785.1 Ophioderma brevispina | reverse complement strand
CTTCAAATCCCGATGTTTACAAATATATGATTTTATAGAAGACAAAGATACTGTTCTAACAAAGACTAACATATAACCATCTTTACAATGTGTGACTCTGCCTAAGAACCAGTTTATCCATTAGTTTATTTCATACTGGACTTGGGGTCATACTGGACTTGGAGTCTTTTTCTTTCTGAAGTATCTTTTGCTCACTTGTAAATATATAAGTATTCCAAAGAATGTTCAATTTGTTAAAAGTATTAGTGAAAACTCATTATGTATATATTGCAAACCATACATTTTACATTTGTGTTAGTATAATGATGACGATAATATGAAGAATTGGATAACATTCTAAAAGGCATATAACTATTCTGACATTTTACCCCTGTATGACCTTGGATATATCTTTTGACAGGCAAACTATAAACTTCTTAGGTCTTTAAAACATGACAAATCTATTGATATACAATCGGAAACCTTTCAAGCTTTGACCCCTGTATAAACCTTATCTTTCATATTTTGACAAATTTCAAAATTGAACATGGCAAACATTTTTTTTTAATTCGGCACCCTCAAATTACCCTATAAAACTGTTTTCCCAATATTTAACGCGAAATGCAGACAAGATTTGATTGAAGCACAAATATTGAAATCTAGACCAGACTACGCGATGTTTTACGTGAAAGAACATGCGATATTGACTAGATAAAGTTCCGGACATATCCGGTGAAGTTTTCATTACATTCTATATCGATTTAACCTATTACAAACTCAAATAGGAGTCATTTTGTATGAAATAGATGCGGGAGACTTCTAACAGAAAAAAAACGATATCATAGAAAATAGGGCAGACAAACAAGCACGAGATCGCTTATCTTAGTTCTATTGTACTCTATGTTGGGCTCTCAATTAATAGAACCATTCTTACCAAATTCCGACTATTATTAGCAATTGCAAGTGACTGTTCCGTTTTCTATGTGCTATGAAGTTGATTTGTTTGGCCTTTTTAGCAATTTATTTCAGAAAACTTCAAGAATCGCAAAGCTATAGTTTGATGCTTAACCCTCAATTGTGCAATTGCTTTAGCATAATGTGTGCGCGTATTTTGACCTTAACACTTAAGTGACCAAGGGGTGTTTCTATGGACCCCCAAAATTTGTTTTCGCGCTGGCCGCTTTACGCGTGGGATTTTTGCGACGATTTGTTTGTAATTGTCTGACTTTTAAATGCGCTTCTTTTAATACCAAAAAAATTAAAATCGGCCAAGCCGTTAATGAGTTAATTAGTGGGGGGTCCCATGGACCCCCCTTGGGCACTAACAGAAGTCAACTGAGAATATTTTTAATTATCAAAGAACCAAAGCTATTTTTTGCTGATATATTGACACATACATGTAAGTAAACAATTCTTAGTAACATTGAAAATAATTAACCTTTATGTGCTGAAAACAAACTATTTCGTCGTGGATGTTGTTAAACCGTTACTGTACAAACTCTATGGGAAAATGACGTGTATTTGCAACACCATTAAATAAATACAGGATCCCTAAAACTACAGGTTTTGTGTTAAACGTATGTAATTTTGGTCTTCTAGAATAGATATCAACATAAAATAAGTTTTCAAAAAGTTTGATGTAAGCGCAAGGCTCATTTCAAAATTTTTAAAGTATTAGGTCAACATGCTGTAGTGTTAAGTTAAAAGCAACGTCTCCTCCAACAAGTGCGCGAAGTCATTAAAGTGTAACAATTATGAAGGGAATGTGATCAGTTTTGTAAAACATGCGAAAATGCAGTTTCGCGAAATCAGTGAAAATTAAAAAGAAAAATTCGAATCAATTTCTTTCAGTACTTACGGTTATTCAAACCCAGTGCTTGACGTGATCGCCATTTTTCTGGATGCAAATGTATGCTCTTGTGATCATGTCATTTACAGCGCCTCTGACAAGCGCTCTATCTTGCCTGGGTGTGTCAGCTTTTTCCGTAATCAATTCATGATTGTCTGGAGGATTAATAAACACTTCAAGGGGCGTAATATCAGGAGACCTTGGGGAAGCCATCCCACCTGGTGGTTCAATGCAAATTGACACGATTGCTGAGCGGTTCTGTAAGAAATCTTGTTTCAGTTCTCCTCTTGTTCATTTCTCTGTATGCGAAAACGGTGGAGGTTTTGTTAAATGAATGGGACAATGTCATCTATACCATCTGGAGCATTTGTACATTGTGATTATTCGTAGAGGTATTTAAAGCAAAACCAGCTTCGTCCCCAATGATAAGGTCTTCCAGTGAACGTAACGAACGGTTTCTGAGCCATTGACAGAAATCAAGTCGACGTTGACAGTCTTGGGACTTCGTTTGATGTCTTATCATCTGTAGGGGTGAAGTTGTAAGTCTAAACGTCTTAAACTGTTCTGCTTGCGGCGATCACTGACTGCTTGAATATTGGCATCAGATCTTCCGGTTCGTGGACGACCACAACGTTCCTTGTTCAGATTTTACTTGTTCCAGTTCTGTAATACTTCTCACCACATGAAGGTGGTCGTATGTTCGGGTATTGCTGACGGAACCTGCGAAGCATTTCTACTACACTCTGAGTGCGATGGTAGTCTGTAACATGGAATGACCTTTGCTGTGGTGAGAACTGTCCTGTATCGATGTTGCTGTTCCAATTCCACTTGTGTGAGGTAAAAGCATCTCTTTTAGGGAACAGGGTCACAGATTTCATTCATATTCTTGTGTTGTGTAGCTACAATTCACAGGATTGAAACCCTAACAATCTGGATATGGTTAGAACACCTGATTTCTTTTTTCCCTCTCTCTTGGGTGCACAACAATAGCCAAGCTCTTTAGTAGAAATCCATAAAAGTTCGTGTAACTACATCAAAACAGCCACACAGTCAATTGATAGTCGTCACATCTTTGTGATTTTACACTCATAAGAAGCCTAGATGTTGGTTTACCTAATACTTTGTTGGCCAAACAAAACATGTTGGTCAGATACCTCATACTTTTCCAATTTGATGTATTTTGATAACCCTGTATTGCAAAATCAATGTGTACATTCTGAGAGACTTTTCTAGAGAAAGCTGTGCTTTAAATAGCTAAGAATTTTCCAGATATTATGCAAAATAAGGTTTTAAATAGGTAATTCCCCAGTATGATGTTAAGAGTGTATTCTCTTCATGTGAAACACGACTGTTGCGATGTAATGTTATTTCGCAAAGCTGTTTAGTGTATGTGGTAGGACTTCTACTATAAAAGACTTGGCACATTAATAGAATTTGACCAGCAATCTTTGACCTGAAGAGTGATTATAACTGGTAGGCTTCTAAAGCAAAGTACTGAAACAGTCTCGTAATCAAAATATTTATGCAATATTGGATAGCGTTTTGTTTAAAGAGCCAACAATTTCAGCATATAATATTCGTATGTCACTAGGGACAGCAAATATCAAGTGGTATTGATATCCAATGCCGACAGACACCGTGTGGGAGTACTCAGACGGTAAATGTAATACAGTGTCCTAGTTCCCCACGACTCGTCTGGGCTTACAATTTGGTCAACGACTTTCCGCAAATTAAATAGCTATATAGCTTTGAGTATAATCCGATCTGTAAGCAATTCGGAATTGATATCCCTTTTCAAAAGGTTACCAATACCATATATATCCGAAAGGGTAGTCCATAATACATGAAGTATGTAACTATTGCCCGCCCAATTGCAATATTGAAAATATTTTTGTAACAAAATACGGTGGCATGATCATATTTTAATTGTTTGTTCAGACATACGTGTAAATCGCCGTTGAAATTGAAATGTAGTGAATTACTTTTGTGAGGGGGCTGTATTTTCCACGTGGCTGATTATGTCATGGGTCTGACAGTGCAATTTTGTTTGTTCTTATTGTGCATGTTTCCCAATTCACATTGGAGCTTAATGTCACAGCGCATGCCTAAATCGCGCACCAATTCATCTATCAAGTTTTATAGCATATCGTTAGCTGAAAATTACAAGGTTCTAACTCACATTTTGTTCATTTTGAGATATGGAAGTTGTTTAAGTTCACAAAGAGCAATATAGAACAAACTAAATTTTACCGGAAGTAAGACCTTTAAAAATTTTGTAAACCTAGACAAATTATAAACTATTTTAAATCTTAGCAAATGTAAATTTTAGAAATGGTATTATCTCACAAAAATCCAAAATGTCAGTTAGAACCTTGGAATTCATCGTCTCTGTGACTATATTAGGCGCGAAGGAACATCTGTACGCAGCGAGTATTTTAAATGGCAGCGACCAGATTGATCATGTTTCGACAAATCGCTGTTTTTCGTCTATTTTTAATTCACTGATGATAAATGTTGAAATTCACCTGCTATGAGCACATTATATAAACATAATAAGTCTATCTTAAATAACTGCTCTTAATTCGTGCGTAAGAACTTTTTAAAGATCACGCCTAGTAAAGAATATATTTATGGTTGCTAGGTAACTGTTGTTGGATATTAGAGGGACCCATTACTTCATAGCTGACTGACCACAATATAAAGACAATATTTCCTAATTTCAAATTTCGCATTGCATTACTGCAGTTGACTCAGAAACAGGTAACTTAATGTTTAGTAATGTTCATAAATGCATGTATCCACCGCTGTTGTCAATTCTCTCCAGGCATCGTCTTCAAAAAGTGTTGATGAGTCCGATCACTCATTGCTGAGGGAAGGCCATGTTTTATGGCTACGCAAAGTTTTGACTGGGATGATGGTTCATATTGTTTATGGTGAGTTCACTCTTCATCGGCAGACGCGCGCTTGCCTTTCAAACATGCTTATTTCGACATAGAGGGAAATCCCGAGATATATTTTATATCAAAGCTACTCTTAGTTTTTGTAAAAATATGCGATAAAAGATGACAGGCTCGAACCACCCTCGGTACCCCTTAAAGGTGCATTGCAGGATTTTTAGGTTAGTTCAAGCATCACGGAATCACGAAAAGAGGCAATACTCGTTACAGAAATGATAGCTTGTAGAGACAAGACATTCCATGCAGACTGATGAAGTTCGCTACTGCATGACATTTCGTGTTCACTCGATAAATTCATGTCCAGTGAGCCGGGTAGGCTACAGTTAACTTTGTAAAGGTAGCGTTTACCGCCGTCCATTAGTAAACTGTACCAGGCGGCACAAGTAGGACGAAAACAAATTTGTTACCTATTCATCAACCCACCTCTGACAAAACCTGCTATATGACCCATATGTATTTGCTGACACGATACCGAGTGGACATGACATCATTTTTGTACTTTTCCCCTGGTACCATGGAGTCTGTGGAAAGACAGCTATTTTAATAGATGGTAAGATGATAAAACTCAGAATCACTTTCATTCCATAATATAAAATATTCCATAATATAGGGGGGGGAGAATACATTGACACTACCATTTTTTTAATTTTGGGAACACCATTTTGGGGCTCGGATGACTAATAATGTCTGAAAAAGCACAACTCCTCGATAGCCCTTAACTATCCTTTCATAACCCCGACCTCGAGCGCGCAGGCGAGGGTCTGGTGAAAAAGTGTATTAAAAATGCTTTAGTATTTCATTACCTTACAAAATGAATAGGGGCTGCGTGAGAATGTTTTTAAAAAATCGCAGTTTATCCCCCATTCCCCGGGTATATTTGAAGCATTTGGCCCTCGAAACGGATTTCTAAATACCTTGAGACTCCCTTGTTCGAATATCACTCCTAATCACGATTGTTTTACACCCCTCTTTCAGGTCCAAACCAACACTAATAATTCTTCTCAAAGCCCTAAA
The DNA here is from genome assembly GCA_023653785.1 of Ophioderma brevispina. NCBI lineage: Eukaryota > Metazoa > Echinodermata > Ophiuroidea > Amphilepidida > Ophiodermatidae > Ophioderma > Ophioderma brevispina. The sequence goes on along the minus strand of JAMKCH010000186.1, from coordinate 69,243 downwards.
ATGTCTTCGCATTGCGGATTAACAAACTCTGACGCACGGCTAACTACGCTGGGTCCATGTAGCCCTCTGGAAAGGACTCTTGTTTTCCTTCCCCACTGACCTCGCCACACGATCGGCGGAGTGGCTAGGTCACATGGGTGTGGACCAAGGAGGAAGGCGAGGGTCCTCTAGATGGACTATCGAGACGGGTAAGTCGACGGGAATTTCTAGTGCAATACGGTTGTACATGGGAAAACTTTCTTTAACCAGAAAAGCAGATAGAAACATAATTTGCTACTGGTGCTGTGGAATAAAATTTAGATAAGCGTTCAATGCAGCTGTAGGGATACGAAATAGTGAGTAAATTTAAACTAAAACTTTCGCCAATTAGATCATTGCTCACCCTCGGGCTTCGCCAGCCCTCGTTGGCGTAGTTTTCCGAGGTGAGCAGTTGATCACTAGGTAACACGTACAACGTAAACGCGGTGTATAACGAGAAATGCAAAAGATGCATAGATGCCCCCCAGTCATATGACTGGGGGCATGGCGGATGGTGAGTGCGCCGCCCACGGCGTAGGGGCGATAATAGTCGCCGTCGGATTCGTGTATTCGTACTACGATAATGCGAATTAGATAGGATTGCCAGCTTATTCGCGTTACAATCATGCGATTTAGACGGGGATTTAGATCTAGTTGCTAGCTTATTCGCATTATCGTAATTTTTTTTTTTTTTTTTTTTTTGTAGGGATACGAAATAGTGAGTAAATTTAAACTAAAACTTTCGCCAATTAGATCATTGCTCACCCTCGGGCTTCGCCAGCCCTCGTTGGCGTAGTTTTCCGAGGTGAGCAGTTGATCACTACCCTTAACCGAACTATCTGTCTAACAAGCTTCGAGTAAACAAAGCAATACACCCTATGCATATTGCATTGCGTAAAGATGAGTGAATTCATAAGTGTCAGTGAAAAAGGGATACCTTACAGAAACGTCACGATATTATTACTTTCTAAACACAAATTCAAACACATTAAATGACATTCCGAAATCTCACAGTGTGTGTTTATACATTGACCGGGTATGTGTAGCGTAGCGTCTGGAGCGAGACGTAAGAGCAATGCGAGTTGTTTGGACACCTCATTATGTCCTGTTACATTACTAACTACATCCACGGCGAATTTCAACAAGCAAATACCGTTCATGTGCTTGCACAATCTGTACAAAAAGCATGCCTGGTACAAGATTGATGTAATAAGTGATGCTACTGTTCCCAGCTAGCACTGAAGTGAAAACATTTGCATCAAAATACATTAGCTCACTTTTCTCAACATAAGTGCATTCCTGACTGCCTCGAGGGATTTTTCAAAAGATCCATTAGTGTCACAGACAAATATTAGGCAACCAAATCCACGTCGTCTATTGCCTGCCAATCAGAAGCGTCATGCATTGCATGATTGGATAAGCCCGGTTGGGCTAGGCTGATAAGCCACGCCCAAAGCTATACGTAATCCAATATTACGTCACGTACTAAACTGGTTGACGTATTACGGTAGACATGGAATTGGTGGTCTTAATTTGGTTTGCTACCATAGCAGTGGCGGATTTAAGAGTCAGCAGTGTCAGCAGCTGCTGACAGGGCCCCCCTAAAATATTGCTCTCAGGGCCCCCTCGGACACACCTTAGTCGCACTAAAGTGCGATAATGCGTTGCTTCTTTACGCTAAAGGGGGCCCACCTTAGGCTGCTGACAGGGCCCTATTCCTTAAATCCGCCACTGTACGATAGGTTTGCTTTTACATATTTACCGTCGTGATGTTTTAGTTAATGGACAAAACGTCTATGAGCTTAGATCAAAGATTAAAGAAAGGCGCCTCAGTTCCCATGCGCCACCTAAAGCTTTGACTTTCGAAGTAAATCAAATAACTGACCTAGAAACATTTAACCTAGTATTGAATTCCAAAGCGCGTCACCAAATTAAGTCGTTTTCGCGAGCAGCATGGTTTTCGACTGTAGATTGGTTAATGGCTAAGGCGGTCAAGACTTATACATTACAATATCATCCTTAGTCAGTATTTATGGCACGCTTTGACGGTGATTTGATCTGAGCGTAATGTTCTAGATTCATCCAGCTCTGACTGAGCTGAAAGTTTTTGAGTATCCCGAAGGTTGAACATAAAACGCCCTTTGCTGTACAAACTTCGTTTACACTCGCGAAGTTAATAAAAACGAAAACAAGTAGCTTTCTGTTTGTACCAAAGTTTTTTCTTCTTTTTTTTCTGTTTTTTCTTCTTTTTTGTGTACTGATTATGTATATATTCTCCCTCAACGAAGCACAATATTATAGTTATATAATGATTGTGGAACGGTTTGGCAGCATCTTTGTGTACTATGTCTTACATCAAATAAGCTTTTAGCCACCTTGGTTTTTGACATTAAAAGCAAAATTGCCACCCAAATATCAACTTGTACTAAACATCTGCTATATAAACATGTATATTTCAAATTCAAATTCAAGTTTATTTTCCATCATATAAAAAACATACAAAAACACATAACAAGATGATGGGGGAGGTACAACAAAAAGCAAAAGCCTGAAAAAGTTGAACCCCCTTAATAGTAAAAAACATCTAAAAACAAAAACAAAAAAGACACACAAAACAAACATACAGCAAGCGAAATATAGTTCCATATAACATGTACAATTTGTACAATAATACATTATAACAGTGACACTAGTAATTGCATATGACAATAAAATTGGCTAAATCAGAGGTAAATTTTAGATACATATTTATGTAAATCAGAGGTAAAATTTAGATACATATTTGAATATAAATTTTGGAGTAAGTCACAAGTTGAAAAGAGCAATAATATTCCTTTTAAATTGACCTAACGTTTTTGAAATTTTAACGTGGTTTGGTAATTGGTTCCAAATTTTAGGACCAGTATTTAAAATATTGCTTACACGATACGCATGTAATTGATAATCAGCTTTATTTCTGGTATTATAATTATGATCGGTAAACATTCCATCGAAAGAATGTGGAAGCATGTTGTTTTTGTATTTATACATGAATATACTTGCTTCTTTTCATACATTTCAAAAATATCAAGTGTATTATATCTTTTAAACAAGGGCTTTGATGATGATAGGTATGGGCTATTTGAAATAAACCGCAAAGCACGTTTTTGTAACTTAAAGACTTTGTTTAAATAAGTTACAAATAAGTTTAAATTTACGTTAATTACAGTAATGTATCACTGTTACTGTATTGTGGCGGATTATTTCATTTCTCTAAATGGTGCATATTACAATTATTTAAACGTTTATTACTAAACTGTATAGCTAGCAATTTTCATAAACAACTGGAAAATTAAAAATGGCTGACATTCTCAAAGACACGGTTTTAGTCGATTTTAGTCAAAAATTGTATTTTTATTGCAGTTTTGTGTGCATTTTATGACGGGTTTATACATTTAGCCGATTTTTGTAAAAATTACTATTTGGCAGCCATTTTGTTTTTAAGCAAATATCAAGGTGGTCCAGCTTATTTTAAATTATATGCAACATAAAAGCACTACTGAATGTGTTGCAGGAGGTGGTTTAGATATGACCTGGGACGTACAACGTTACACTTTTTATTTTCGTCCTTCCTTATAATATAGTATTTGGATGGATATGAATATAAATAGTTCATTGAAGAAGGGAGAGTTAAGGAAAAAAATAAAGAAACCATGCCAGGAAAATTTCAAGTGAAGGTTTTATTTTATATTTGCCATCATTGTCAATACTAATATAGAAGGGAAAGTTATGTAAGATGGAAAATATGGATTTTAATTTGATTTTGCCATTTTTTTCCTAAATCCCATTTGATTTCATCCGTTAAAATAACCTCTAAGTACGGCAGGACAATTTTGAATTACGTATCGTGTGTCATACAGTTGCCATGGTAACCACTTCTGCGATTAACTAAAAAGGCAATATATCAATTTCGGAATTTTGGAAGCACTTAGAATTCCGTAGTGCATGTCATATCTCAATTCAAGAAATGATTAGAAATACGATAACCAAGCAATGACATTGAAAACATTGACTCAACCTGGGATTCTGGACGTTGAAGTCTCGGGTTGCCATGTCGCAGGTATAATTTGATTTCTGGTCAAAAGAAGAAATCGTTACAATAAACTTAATTGCGATTAGTTAAGTTGGGAATGCGTCAGTTTACTTTGTATATTGCGAACGTGTGAACTGTTTAAAGGAATTGCGAATTGCATCGAACTACCTTTAAAATAGTTTTCCTTAGAAATTGTGCCAAAAATCACATTTCAAATTGGTTTAAAATATTAGAAAATAACTGCATGGCATGTACATTTTATTGTGTCTAAATAATGTAAATACTGTTGTATACAACAGAATTTCTTTAACCAAACAAGTCCAACATTGACAAACTTATTATAGTATTGCTCACTTCTCATCATTATCCTTCGACTGTTGTCAAGATCCGTGACACAATCTTCTTTGCCAAATGTCTTTATCCAGCATTGCTGTTGCCACTTCAAAGTGAAGTCTGTGTCTCTGCATAACATATCAGGGTAGATTAGTGGTCTTCTATCTGACATGGAGGTCTCCACAGAAAAGGTACGACGATCCTTGTCTAGAACCAATCCTCTGTGCCCCAACTGTAAGGAGAGAAAGTCTATTTATCACATTTAATTGCAGGAATGCTGTGCGAAATATCATTTGAGGATCATATAAGAAATATATAAATATGTAATATGTAGAAAAAATCATATTTCAAACGTATAAGAAGTAAGCACATGAAGGTAATGATCGGAAGGGGTCGGTAATTAAGTTTAGATCGGACCATAAGTCTTAACATATCATTGACACATTAGAAATTACTGTTGAAAAATACAAAATTCAAGCTTTCATTCGTCGGTCTTTACTTCAGGTTCCCAATATCCAGGCCCAAATGACCAGGTTAGAAAACGCACATTCCAACTCACCTACTGCTCACAACGACATTGATCATTTAGGGAGCGATGGATTGCATTAAAGTGACAGAATGCCCCACTAATTTTTGGTCAGGATTGCTATATATCAAAAAAAACACCTAACTTGAAGCTCATATCGGGACTGCAAAGTGTTTCAAATCAAAACTTTAAATGAACATCGTGAGCGCGTGATATTGTTGTAGCGCTTTATAAGTGAAAATTTATTAGTATTATTTCAAGGTGGACATGGGAGAAGACAGAATTGACATTTTGAACCCGGTAGAGTTAAAGGGCAAATTGAAAATATATTACCTATGAAAAATTAGAAGGTTCAAAGGTGTTTCTATTAAACAGGATGGTAAACACATCGATCTCTACCATAAATGGCTTTTAGATTGAAAGGTATTAGGAAATATATATTCTGTGTTAACAAGTAAATAAATAAATTACGTAATATGTAGGAATATATTCAAGGTATAAAAAATAAGCACCGAGTAAAAGTAAGTAACACTGGTTGGAATAGGTTAATAGATTTTAAATCTGACATTAAGCTGAGAGCGATGCAAACATTGCCCGTTCCTGAGGACATAGGAATCTGCTGCAAAAATACAAATACTTCAGGTTTCCCAATATCCCGCTCAACTACCCAGCGTTAGAAAACGTATGCAACACATTCCAACTCACGTATAACTGCTAACAACGGCATTAATCTGTGGAGCGAGTGATGCTGCAAGTAAGATGACACAACACTTTACAAAAATTTTGGTCGGATTGCTGTAACATAAAACCCTACTTAAAACCCAGGTCGGGACTGAAAAAGTTGTTTCACAGTCAATAACTTATTTCTTCCCTCCAAAATTAAATGAGTCATGTGTTGTCAAATGGTGATGAATACCAGAATTATACCATACCCCCCCCCCCCCATTAACTTAAAGGTAAAAGCGGAATCTATTACCTCTTGAATGAGAAGGTCAAAATATATTTTTCACACATGAGGTAACCCAGTATTCTCTTCCAATTAAAGGCTTTCTTTTTAATTTTATTAGATTGAAACATAAAAAAAACAAACGTTCATAACGTGTGGATTGTTGATGGTACTAAACATTTCGTTTTTGCAAAATAGGCGTTCAAAGAGGCACCCACGTATTTTAAGAAGAAACAGATTAGTGAAGCAGTAATGATTCACCCAAGCCTAAGAATTTTACCAGAAATATTTCTACAACGCTTTTTCAATAACTCAAAAGTCTAAAAAAAAGTGACCCAAAATAACTAAAACTTAAATAAACTTAATGGCAGTGTTAAAAAGTGTAAATTGGCGGAACATGGCAGATATATAAGGATTAATTCCATAATTTAGCGTTATTTGTGCCTTTAATACTTCTTCAATTCACTCGAAAACTTTATGTAGATTGTAGTAAACTTTGATTTTCCAAACAATTCTCTTTTCGGCTATCATGTTGTCTGAACCACTAGCTAATTTCACCACGAATTTGGATGTTTACATTTAAAGGATTCATCCCTGCGTAGTAGGGGGGCCGCAAGACCAATGAAGTCTAACAAGCAGACAATAAAGTGCCATCCTTCTCGTACGAGTCACTAGCGTCTTAAAGTAGTTGGATTTCTTTAAGTTGATGTTGCGCCTTATAGCAACTAAGGAGACTGTCGAATTGCCATGTCAAAATGAATTGACAGGGATCAGTTTGCCTGCCGTGCACAGCCAACAAACAAAGATAGATAAAAGGTACCGCTGCACGGCTATTAGGTCGTCCATCTTTCGGATTAGCGGCCATATTGCCGTGAAGTGGGCAAAGTCCATTCCAAATTCTGGAGACTTTCTAAATCTAAAGACTACATCATGGGGATATTTGATGCATAAAATTATGGTCACACTTTGAATAGCATAAGCACTTTGAGGTCGGTTATTAAATTGATCTGAATGGGGAAAACTAGGGAACTAACACCGTTTGTTATAGGTAATGCATGAGTGAGGTGAAAGACCTCTGTTATCCCGTTAATAGGGTCTTTTTACGGAAGGGAAATTATGCTGAAAGAACTTTTGTTTGCACATCCACCCGATTAATCCAAGGTATGCGACGAATACAATATGTGCCCCTGGTCCACTTTTGAACATTTTAGATATTCTGCAGGTGATTGTTTTACATCATCTGTATGCTTAGATTGTTCTGGAGGACAAGTCTGGTCAAGTTAACCTTTGAGCTGCGAAAGCGACATATGGGTTTTAACGAGAGGTTTTTAAAATATGTTGGAATTGGCTTTTGGTTTTCCCCTCCACCACCATTCCAAGCATGCGGCGAATATAATACATGCACTGGTTCACCTGAAACATTTCAGTGTTTCTTTATATTATATGCTATGATTCTGGAGGAAGGTCTGGCCAGGTAAACCTATTGACCTCCTGTGCAAGCACACTTAATACGAGATTCTCTTAGGTTCCGTTACCAAGGTCAGGAGGCTTACTGGGTGGATAACTGATCCTATGAACAGTCACCTGTAGATTGTGTTTTCTCCATTGTGTTCTGCAAGCATTCATTTGTTTTTCAGAGGCAACAAAAGTCGCTTATAAGGTCACGGTGTATGTGCAAGTATGCCACTAATTATTAGTGTAGTAGATAAATATAAAAATCGTGCACTGTATGGGACAAAAGGCATAATTAAAACTTGGCACAGAAATTCCTTGGGGTGTACAAAAAGCAATCTTAGCAGGGGTGCCCAAAAATAGGACATCATTAATGGACGTCATATGCCCCGCCCCCTTTTTTGCATATTGCATAATTATTAAACAGAAAATCCTCAGAAACATATCGTTGTGTGGATTCAAATTAAGCTGGGAAATAAAGATTGCCTTAAAGATACTTTTAATACGGGACTTTCATTTGGGGGGTTTTTTTGCCCCCCCCCAATTTATAGGTCATTAAAGGTCATTGGGGATCATTGATATCAAATTTCACCAAATTTGGTCAAAATTCCACCCACATGGAATGCTCAATATTAGGGCCACTTCTGAAATTATGTCAAACAAATTTCGGAATTGCTAAAAAAAATAAAAATCATCAAAAATTACTTGATTTGATGTTGCTATTAAAGGTAAATTAGTTTGCATTGAACAAATGGGCCTATTCAATTTCACAAAAGAATAAATTTGTTGGATATACAAAAAAGTGACAGATGCAGACTTATATCCCAAAATGGCACTAATCAAGCACCTTCGTACTACTTGTTTGATGTATTTAAACCAGAGATTGCAAATTGAAAGTTGGTAATAACTATTTGATTTTAAACTTTTGACTTTTAAGAATCTGTGGTCATTCTAAGAAATTATGGCATTTTGTCGTTGAGAATGTACAAATATTCTGTCCACAACGGATTCATTGGGGAAATTTACCCCTAAAGATGACAGCTTTGATTTTTACTAAGAAATTATGGCATTTTGTCGTTGAGAATGTACAATATTTATGTCCACAACGTTATCATTGGGAAATGAACCCTAAGATGACAGCTTTGATTTTTATATTTATGGTTTTTCTTCATTGCATGATGATGTCACAGATATGTTAAGGCACTGTAAAGTTGTGCAAAAGGGGGGACTGTACTAAAACATGAGTAACTTAAAAAGTATACTTTGGTGCACGTCCACATAGAGGGGGTGGGGGGTTACTTGTCATGCAAACCAAGATGCGCTTGGAATTTTCAGGTCCAAATATAATTGTTCAAAATTAAAAAAAACTTAATAATAAAAGTTCTGGGGCCACAGTCACGGGATATCTTTGCCATGACAAGGCGGCGAAGTTCCAGAGCAATAAATCCTTGTGGCGAGTTCACTTGCAGTAGCATAAACCCATAGAGGTTAATTTCCTTGCAGCCATACTGCAGCCAGTTCTCTACTTACCTTGGATATTTCAGGTCGCAAGGTTACAATAGCTAGGCAGTAGCAGTAGCGAGCAGTCCAACCAGAGCTCTAAGACCTGGATCATTTTGATGTACATGCGGGAGAACGTTATCATAGTCCTTTTATTACTAACCCAGAAATGTCTCAAATCCCCTCTGACATTTTCAGGAAACAATTTCAAGGCATGGAATTGAGAAATCCATACGGCTCCTGGCAAAGAACTAGGGTGTGTAGTGATTCCAAGCGCATCTGTTTATAGCACCACGAAAGTCTTGGCGATAGCGAGTCCACGTCAATATACATCAAGCGCTGTATGATATCACAGTATGGAAGGTGGGCTTTTTTCATCATCTTCATAGTCTTGTTCAAGAAGTACTTTTATGCATAAAAGGCTGTTAACATATACACCCATTCCTCAAAAAGCCCATGCAATATCGTGTCTTTTCAATTGGATTCTATGACATGAAGGCTGGAGCACTAGCAGTACACCGGTCGGTGGTGATATAATTTAGACCGCCTTGACCAAGGTACATCATCTAAAGTCTCCAAATCTAGAAAAAGGGGATTTCCAATCAAAAGTATTGTGGATCTGCAAAGCATTCCCTGAAGCTTTGCACAAGTATACGTGCGGAGACTTGATGCGTCGCCAACCAGGTTTTGTGAGGTGCCAGCTTTCAGAATTGACTTATTAGAAGTCCAAAACACGGCAAAAAACCGGCTTCTTACAAGACTTGTTGTCCAACAAGACCCATCAAGAATTTGCCAATCATTTCTACGGCACAGAGCATTTCTGTGGAGGCCATGCAGTGTGTTCTGTACTGATGTTGACAGTCACCAAGGAGACTCTCAAAATCTGCTCTTTCTTGTTTTCTTTCGTTTTGGTTTGGTTCATTTTATCTTTTTCTTTAAGAGATTTATCCATATGTGCAGAGTTCCTGGATGTGGAATTTTCTAAGTTTGAAACCTAGGGGAAGAAATGTATATTTATTATTAATCTTAAAAAGAAATGCCTGTGTTTAAAGTATTCTCGGTTTTTAATGCGGTGGTATTCTGTGAACTAGTTTGTTCGGTGACTCTGTAGCAATTTGATTAAAAGTTATTAAAAGTGTAGGTCAAATGGTACTTGGCCTCAATGGTTACAAGGTCCCTTCCTAAGTTCCTACTCAATTATCTGGGTATCTTATAGAAATCCTGACACCATCCTCATTTGTATCCAACGTCATTTATGTAAAATGGCATATAATTTTGAAACAACTTATATAAGCTGTTTTGGAAAGGAATGTCCAGTTGATTGAACTTTTTTCTGTGTGACCATTAATAAAATTAATGATTAATTGTTTTTCAAAAAAAATATATTTTTAATATTTTTTGTAATCAGGTTGTATTGGTTTTATGGTTATTATATATTCAATTGCAGTCATAGTGTATTTTTGCCTGTCACAAAACATGGTACACAAATAAACAGACGATAAACCTAATTATATAGATAAACCTAGAAATGTACAAGAGAACTCTTTTGTGTCTACCCAGATGAAGTAGAACTATGGTTAAATAAATTCATATTTTACATATAGGTGATACAGGCAGTGTTTTGTATTGGCATACATGGTGAAGGGGACGAGGACAACTGCTAAACGCAAAGGCGTGGGTTGCAGTGCCGCCACAAAAAAGGGTTTAAAAAAAGTTACAATAGGTATGCTTAAAAATACGAAGAAACAAAACAAGGGGGGGAGCGGAAGACGAGACAAATAGACACAGGACAGGCCATTAATCATGCTGTATGGCTTAAGAGTTAGTTTTGAGATGAACGAGTTTCAGAAGAGATACAAAGAGAAGAGAGAAAAAGGGAAAGAAGAAAAAATAAAATTAAGAAGGCATGTCATTATGTTGTTGTGTTTGAAGGAACAATTTTAGATGGAATGAAAGTGCCATTTGACATGATATGATTTTGAAGATGATATTTTAAGCTAATTTCCCCAAGCTCCATTTTCCCCACTGACCGGAATTGCTGAAATTCAACAACCATCAAACACTGGGTTACCACCCATCGAGAAATGGCGTTATAAAGCATCGATGCGATGTTGATTACAAGTGCAGAGGTATGGTCCTCCTCTTCCATTGACACAATAAGTTTCTAAAATACCTAGTTATGCGTCACAATGACGTCCTAAGTCTGTGATAGCCGGCAAAATTGGCATTTTCCTAGCACTAGGGCGAAAATCCAATTTGCACTAAAATGGTAGGAATATCCGATTTCGATGTGGTTTTCAGCTTTAAATGGTGGCAATTGACTGTTTACATAAAATACAGTTTTAGAGCCATAATGGGCATAATATTTTCAAAAATGTACGCATAAAATATCGCTTAGGTGGCAACCACCACCCCCTATAGGCCTACCTTTCGATTGACGGCATACCCTATACCCTAACCCCGGTGAAGGGCTAACCGTCACGTTTTGTTAATGTTGAATTTCAAATAATTGATTGATTGATTGAATGACGCAGAAAAGATGAGAGAATGATTACGCTATATGCTTTTTTTTACGAACGCTTGTGACCTTTGTGCAGCGCACCGAGCAAAGTTCCCGACTAGGGGTAAGGACGAGGGTTAACATGTAGTATTAAACTTCACTCAAAGCAACTTTTCACACAGATGTAACCGAACAAACCGCAATATATATAGCGTTGGGGGTCTATAGTTTTGGGTGTTATATACTGGCAAAATTGAACTATAATACTAAATAAAAACCAAAATCGTCACTGTGTTAATTGAAAGAATAAGGGGTCCAAGTTTGTACAAGGGTAGACAATTGGAATTGTTCGAATTATTAGGGTATAATTTTTTGACAGTATCTGTGATCTATATTTAAATTACAATAGGTACATAACAGTTCAAGGTCATCCTGGGTAAATTTTTTCCAATTGGCTCCAAACTGGTTTTAAAATTGGTTCATTTGGTCACACTAGATACTAAATTGTATATAGATTCTTTGTTTGACACTTCAATAATAGAATTAGAGTTATAGTTAGTGAGCCCTTCCTCCCATAGCCCCCAGTCACATTGTTGTCAATATTCTAATTAATGTCAACAAAATTCATATAAAATGGTGGCAACCATTATATTTTGTGCTCCTGTACTGTAGACGAACATTGACCATAATTTATTTTGTAACAAACGTAAAAATCTAAAGAGTTACCCCCCATTGTGAACCTTTGAACCTATTTTGTTTGCCTCAAACAGTTTTCAGATAGGAATTCTCACAGCATAGCCGCACTAGAGTGACCAATGGTATCACTTTTTGATTTTGACCCTGACAAAACACCAAACCTTAACTACGTTATTCAGCCACAAAACTGGTCAATGGTATCGTATGATTTTAATGACCCCAAACTGACCCCACGAAAATTCAGAATATTTCTAGGTCATTTTAGCACTCTACATGTCTCAAGCTTTAATTTGAGACAAACTTGATATTTTGATTTGAAGATACTTATTTAACAATTTTACTACGAAATATGTTTAAAAAAGGGGGGCGTGGCCTATGACGTCATTATTGTGCTCGAATTTTTGGGCACCCCTTCTGAAACTGCTTTACATACCCCAAGGAAGGTTTGTGCCAAGTTTCATTCTTTTGTTCCAGAATGCACGATCTTTGATGAAAAATTATGATTTATCCTCCTTCACTATATGGTAGACTTGCCAGTTCTCTTACAACCGAGCAAAGCCGCCCGGGGGAAGTTTGTTTTTATTTTTTGCGTCAATAATTTACAATTAAACATGTTAGAGAATGACTTTCAATGACCGTTTATACCTGGAAGATACTGAGAAACATACTTAACGTAACATCTGGAGAACCGCAGACGTGATAATGAGGGTCACAGATTTCATTCAGGTTTTAAGGTTTAAGTAAGTGTCAAGTTATGCATATCCCAATATTTAAAAATCTCACGACCCCCTGCTGTGAGTTACAAGACCCCCTAAAATAGGGCCCTATGACCCCTTTCTCATGGTGTAAAATACCAATATTATGGCAAATTGAGGAACATTTACATAAAGGAAGACATTGGTAACCAAAAGATACTTAGCATATTTAAGTTTCAATATCTTTACTTCAGAATTTCAAATAAAAGAGAGAAATATCATTGGGTTATTCCCTTTTTGACAGGGAGTTTTCTCTAATTTGACTTTGTCAAAATTGCAAAAAAGCTACATTTTAAGCAGCCCATTTTCAAAGAACACAATAAACTTTCATTCTTTTTCTTTTTTCATTTTCAACAGTAAGGTATTTCTGTACAAACTTAATTAAAACAGAAATACACTCATGGAGCCCTCTTTTTGGTTTCCGAGATCCAATCTGTTATATTATGCTACTTTTCCAATAAGGCAAAATGTACATTTTCTTAAGATAATGAGTTCCCTCGTCTTTTTTTCAAAGCCTTTAAGATTTAATGCCGTCTATTACTTACTTGGTTAATTGGAATACAAAAGAAGCTTTGAGGTATCTAAACTTGGATCATTCATTTTGACACCGGGGGGATTATAAGAATCCTTGATTTTGTGCAAAAATCCCCAAGATATGGGATTCATGGACTGATTAATTTACAAGAGAAGTAGACATAAAATAGATATTTTAAACGTACTTTATTACTATTTTAAGCTTGTATAATATATTATAAGGGGTTAATCCGGAACATCTGTGCCATTGGAACTTCTTCCCTACGTACGTACTACCCTCGTCTTACCAATCATTTGGTGTGTAACACGGTTTACCAATGGTTGTCACCCCCTTTGGGGAATTCGCCGCTTATTATTTATTGAATACCAGTGGATGCTATGTATCTCTTCTTTTAATTGACTAGACAACAAAATAAGTGACTAACACAACCTATTATGGAGTCACAATGACGTCATAAGTCTATTAATCAGCAAAATTTTTCAATTTCAACAGGCAAAGTGTGAATAGGCAAAAAAATCTTTACAATCCAACTTTTACACCCAAAAAGTAAGAATTTTGGATTTTTATGAAGTTTTACGCTCTAAATGATGCCGAATGACCGTTTTTAATCAAAAAGAATAGTAGACGTTACAGAGGCAATGCGAGTGTCGCGGGAAATCTGCAGACCGTATTAGAATAATGTAGTATGCAATTATTCTAAGCTTTCATTTAACGCTTACCATGAAGAATGTAGACATTGCCGTTCCCACATTTAGTGTGCTAAATTATAGAACATGTAGAATGTGCTCAAATACTACTTGATTAATATTTGTAAGGGCAATAGAGTTAGAGAGAGAAAGGGCCAGAAAGCATTCGAACATTTAGAATTGTGGATGGAAGCGTGCTAGAATAATACACAATTGCAGAGAAGTCTCTATATTTAAAATCATGATTAACATTGTGAGAAGTTCCCATTGATAGTATCAAATACAATTTGACATGCCGAAGAGTGTGAAGTAAAAATATCATGAGGTTAAATTTTTACTTGTCTATTTCACGAGGCGAGCCGAGTGAAATGGAACAGTAAAATTTTAGCCCGAATGATATATTTTTAAACTAAAAATATGAACGAATTTGGGCAATCATATTTGTTTTATATCATGAAATCCCACCGTGGATATCACCGGTTTTTTTATTTCAGCCATGTTTAAGTAAAAACTACACATGGCTCAATTCACGTACACATCGTGATATCATATTCATACATCACTGAGTGGATTTGTTTGTACATATTATAATCAGTTGGTTCAATTACTTCCATTTTTTGTGATGGAGATCTGTTTTGCTCGTGCAACGATTCACTGGGATGGTTAAAAATAGATTTAGATTGTTTGCGAGGTAAATTCAACAAGAATAAGCATTTAAAAAAACAAAAAAACACATCGATGATAGGTTTACTTTTGGAACAAATTAGAGACACACAACGCACTTTTGTTAACTATTTGTGGGGATAGTTTGGGGGTTTAGTGGTGACAACAGATAGCACCAAATTTTTGGCAAAATACACAACTCTACTTGGGTGATGTGCCGATAGACCTTATTTGTACATGTTTTGGGGTCCTGTTTAAATTTAACAAGGAGCGGCCACAGGTTTTCCACTGTCTAATCTATATCATATAGGACGATGCACCATGAAAGTGCATTGTAAAATCGAAAACCCAAAACCAGAAGGGTAGAGTCGTGGGGGCTTAAGTTTGGGGTCCTAGGCAATATTCTTGGCCACACGCAAACAATGCGCATTACCCATGATACATAGCGGCTCGTGGTTCCAATCACTCCATTGTCCAAATGCTCACATAAACAATCATTGCACCTCCAAGCACACAAACAACCTATCTTAGCGTACAGCAAAACACCTCTATACTATACACAATACACAAACTCAATATTGTAATGCAAATGCGCACAAGCCAACATGTCTGCCCTACAGACTATATAACCGAAACTATAACCGAATAAGAAAGGCTAGCAATACCAAGCCTTAAGCAAAGTACACACATTTTGTTGAAGAGGGGCAGCACCCATTTTCATATAATTGGAGATTTTTGCACAGTTGCGATTGGGTAAATTGACGTAGTAACAATACTGTGGATGGTATACTCAAAACTCATCTCGCAAAAGGAGGATTTTAGTACTTATAACAATAATTAATATCGGTATGATCTTCGATAAAAAATAATCAACGGCTAGCTGGAAACGTCTTCATAAACTGAAAAAATAGCCTGAAATCAAAATTGCAGCAAACAATGCATGTGTCTAAAGGCTCATCCCATTAGTATGTTCCGCGTCAAGGTTCAGGCAATTCGTGAGTTAGAGATCATTTTTCGTGAGGTGACCTATTTCATCATAGGACGGACGTAACCTTTGGGTGTTTTTGACCAGAACTCGCCATATCAGGGATGCCCATTCTAATTACACAAAATCGCTTCTTTATATGCACAGATACGCCATTTTATGAGCAATTCCAGTTTTCGCACGTATAGTAAATATACTAAAAACATTGGCCACCACAACTGTGCACAAATCTCTAATTTTTATAAATGGAAGCACATCTTCAAAAATGTGCTGTTTGTTGCTTTAATATATATTGGCTATCACGGTGTAGAGAAACACATTTGAAAGAAACCACATTAATAGAACATTGAATACAATTGCATTTTATAAAGATTGATAATATCGGGGAAAGGCACTGAAGCCGCTCCTAGTCTATTCACTAAAAGGGTCCTAAATGAACAGATTGGGGAGAAAGTGTCACATTTATAATACATGATCATCCGATACAGTTAAAGTATGTATTACAAAAAACCAATCTTCGGAGTTTTATCAATCCTTTGCCAGGATCCTTTGTGAATTAGTCCTATTATTGAGTGGTATGCAGACAAAAAGGCAGTTCTCGAACACGTGTAGCGTTCTAGCAGTCTCCTATGTTTGTACTTTACTTTACTTCTGAATGACCCTTGCCCTCAGTAGTGACATCTGCCCTCATTACATATGAACGGTTGCAAGGCTCCATTTGGTTGCAATTGGATTTTCAACTCGCAAAAGATACCTGGGACGCACCGTATAGAACTTGACTTCAACCTGAGATGTCACCTTTAACCGTCCAAAGTATGTGACCTTTGACCTTATTTCAACATATGGAGTTCAAAAACGTCACGACCAATGACCCTAGATGATCGGCAATTAGATTCATTCACTTACTAAAAAGTTAACCGACAACCCTATTTACAATTTGATCTCAGATGACCCAGACCTTAGATAATGTAGACTTTGACCAATGAGTTATGATGGTATTGAAACACAATGAAATAAATCACAAATAAAAATTCATGTAATGCATACATACTAGCGCAGTTTCACGTATATTTGCACAGCATATGCAATGCCGGATCCAGGATGTGAAATGTCAAAATTACCGGGGGGCTGAAAGGCTGTAACTGGTCCATAATTCGTCGTCAAAAATGGGCTGATTTTTTCAAGAATTGCAGATTACGAACCGGGGGCGCGCGCCCCCTCAGGGACCCCCTGGATCCGCGCCTGATGGTGAACAGAATTGTGCTATTATAAATTAACCAAAAATACTGCAAGTCAAACGTGGCATCATCCCCTGGCAAGAATTGTAGTCTGGCAACCTGACCTCAGATGATCATTGACCTTGGTCCATGACCTTTTGACATAAACCGACATTATGAAGGAACCCCTGTTGGCACCTTAACCCAAGTCTGGTTTAAAAATCCGGACTTCAACTTTTTGAAGAAGACCTGAAATAACAAAAATCTAACCACACTGAAATACACTCATACACGTAGAACATGACCGGCAATGGACCGTTTTCACCTTGGTCAAAAATATGTCCTTTGACATCACCACATATGAAGGAAACCCCTTCGCCCCTTAACGCTCAAGTCTCGTTAAATTGGACTCTTATAAAACCGTTTCCTTTTATAACAAAATACAAGGCAGTTTTTCCATTTGTTGCAAACACTCCCATAAATAATGAATAGTCCCTAAACATAAAACATGCTTGAATGATGCGACATATTATGAAGTCAAATGTGGTTAGTTTTTATGTGATATACACTGATACTGTTTTGGCATAAATTAATGGAGTAAGTGCTTAAAACAAAGAGCCATTGTTTTGATGACTTTGGGAAAATGTACTTTTTATTTGGGCATGTTAAGAAATACAAGACAAGGCTCCGTGATTTTTAATGAATCACTTTTGTAATAAGAGCAACAGTGAGGCTAATATTTGGTAAAAATAAACAAATTTGAAGATATGAAAGTTTTTGAAATTTTTCCATTGAAATTGGCCATAAAATTGAAATTTTGAACAAAATTTATAAATCAAAAATACCCTCACCCCTCAACAAGAAAATGAACATTCCGGTCAATTGTTTAAAATTTTTTATCCATATTTCATGACATTAACACCCATGTATTATTACATGAGAGAAAATTGACTTGCTCATATTTGTTTTATATTCAAAAGTTGCTTGTAACTATGGGTAAAAAAATAGCAATTTTGAGGTTTTTGACAGGGGGTTTTGGGAGCCCATTTTAGGGGGGTCTGCTAACTTCTGTAGGGTGGGACACAGATTTGTTTCATTACATTTTACTGTGAATACTTTGGGTAACTTACTAAAGAACAAAAATTAGTCACAAAATTCTGACCCTCTTATCCTGGATTTGCTATGTGCCTGGTTTTCTCTCAGAATTTCACACTCCTTTAATCTTTCATTATTCACTACATTGCCTTTAATAATTTTTAAGATATGATCTCAAGCTTACGTTCACATAACTTCATGGCAGGCTCCATTTAGATTTGTACACAAGTTATCTTATGTAACTCGGTCCCCGTGTGGGCCATGTTTGCCCTTGGCTAGGGTCGTGGCATAGCCATCTAGTAATCTCAGTGACAAATAAAACTTCGGTCAATGAATATCTGGCATACCTACGTGCCTCTTCGCTTGTTCTAGACTTATAATGCACAATTATTTCCCCCGTTTTCCCCATATGCCATGTTTTTCACCACTGCCCCTTTTTTAAAGATACCCATAACATATAGGCAACTGGGGATTTAGTGTAAGAGAATATTTCCAGAAAACTGGCGCTTTCCAAACAGTCGTTTTTCATGTAGAAAAAATGAATTAGTTTCCTGTTGTGCACAGCCAGAATATCTAAGCATGCTTCTCTTTTGGCCGATTAGGACAGAGTCAAGTAACAAACTTCGTTTTTGGTTTTACTTTCTATTTGTTGTTCAATAATCCTTCGAAACGCCCTCAGTAGGTGTTTTCCCAACCAATCAAGTGCAAAATTTAGAGAGTTTTGCATCCTCGAAAAATCACTTCGTTTCTCATGTTATAAGTCCCAGAAGGCAAATAGAATTGAGTGGTTTGTGTCAAGTGTCACGGAAGGGACCAGAAAGCATTCAATATTTTTTATCTTGTTTTTAGTCGGTGAAAATACGTGTTTAGGTGCATTTTGAAAGTCCATTTTCACGCAATCATATCCACCTTTTATACAAGTGCCCCCCCCCCCCGGGCGCTCGAAACACTGTTCCGGTTAAGTGGTAAAACTACAACTTCCTGAAGAGCCTCTGAAACAGACAATAATCCGTCATTTTCAGTTTCCGGCATTCAGGGCAGATATGGAGAAGATGGATAAAACCGTGTCCCCCGAAATGAAAGATTAACAAAGTTTTCTTGTGATGATTTTTTGAAAACAAAGAATCCGTTTTAAAAAAAAACGTTTCATTGTTTGTTTCATTGCGTTTGCCGCTTTCATCGAAAATGTATAATTTTATAGGAATTACCGTAATATTGAAGGAATTTTGACAGCAAATGATTAAGGGCGGCTTCAAAAACTTAACCACTGGCTGCAAACCGGTTCCGCCAAGTTCTTTGCATTGGAACCGTTTTCTATTTGTTCTTGTCTCTTTGCATGCGGCAGGGAGTATACTCGCTCACAGATTAATTTGGTCAATATTTGTCTTTTCCTTGTTATAAAACATTTCAAAAATTATTTATTTTCAGGAGCAAATGCGAATCATCGTGAAAATGATTTTTAAAAATGAATCAAAGAAGACCTAGCCTTTGTTTCGTTTTTAATGACATCCAAATGACCTGTAGGTTATTAGGAAAGCCATCTCAATGCCACTACTGACTTATATAACTTATACAGAATGCCCGCGTGTGCAAAGATCTAACCATGAACGCAGGTCACCTGGTTGGATCAGTTTAGAAGCTACCCCATTAGCTCGTGACCTGACGGTCTTTTGTTTTCCAACCCCCTTGCTGTCTACCTAACCTTTCTTTCAATATAGCTCTATTTGCCTCCTTAATGATATAACGATATATCCTCTCAATCATGATAATCCTGTCTATATGCAATGTAATTGTAACGTATACATTTAGGACTTTGTCTTAATTATTCGAATTGGCTAAATACTCTTATAAGCCGTGAAAAAAACCCCAGGGGTTAATGCCTTCACAACCAGTCGTCCGTGCTGTTCGCTGACATTTTGAATATTGCACGACAATTTTAGTTTGGGTGCTTGTATACACCCATAATGTCAATTCGATACAAACAATCGCCAAAATATCAGTTTGTTGGATGTTGGGTTCTAATTGGGTGGTTAAATTTTTTTTCCTTTCTATCTTTATAGAACCTCTTTGCGTCAGTCGTCTTGATTTAAATAAAACCGCCTCAATGAATACCTCTTTTTTCCTAAGCGCGCATGCCATTATGAGAAAAAAGAGTAATCTGAGCACAATGAAATCCTGGTGTCACTATATTACAATACACCTGGCCACCTCTACACATACTCAATTTGTATCACTACCGATTAGTGTATATGCAACGCGGCACCCACAGTATGTGAAAGAAGCGGAGGCATCCATTGCTTTCTATTGTTGGTACTCTCTGTTTTCTTTGTTGTCGGCAAACAGGCGAGACTATGAATTTCTACAGATTACGTAACGTTTTTGCCTCTCTATCTATATAGAACCAAGGGGGTGAACGCATTCAAAACCAGTCGTTCCGTGCTGGTCGCGGACATTTTGAATTTGCACGGATAATATCAGTTTGGGTGCTCGTATACACCATAATGTCATGCGATACAAACAATCCGCCCAAAATATCAGTTGTTGGATGTTGGGTGCTATGGGTGGTTAAATTTGTCCTACCCTGGCCACGCAACGAATGAAATGACACAATCAGGCTCGTCTTGATTTAAATAAACCGCCTCATGAATACATCTTTTACCTAAGCGCCGCATTGCATTATGAGAAAAAAGAGTATCCTTCGCACAATGAAGCCAGGTACACTATTTTTAAACCTGGCCACCTCTAACACATACATTATTTGTATCACTACCGATTAGTGTATCGGCAGCGGCAACCCACAGTATGTGGGAAAGAAGCGGGGCCAGCCATTGCTTTCTTTGTTTGGGGGTACTCTAGTTTTCTTTGTGGTCGGCAAACCAATGCGAGACAGTGTATTTCTAAAGATTACGTCACCGTTTGCTCTCTATCTATATAGAACCTCTTTGGTATAGAACCTCGTTGGAAAACTACAAAAATCAGCCGGTATTTGAGTTAAAGCAGTAAAGAGTCATTTGGCTACTTAGAATAGAACTAGGTCAGGCATGACACGCGAAATTGCCTGGCAGCGTGGAAGCCCCAAGTCATTTTATTACTATACAAGACCACTATAAATAGATAACATCGATACAGGACCTGGCACAAACCCAATTACTGTCATCCTCTATCTTACCACACCCTAGGCGTTTTAAAATAACCCCCTACACAATTTCGTGAGCTTCTTTTCCCTGAGTTAATCATTGAAAATGAGCCTTGTGGATGGTCAAATGTCATCTTTAAATTGAAGAAAAACATGCTGAGTTCACAACTATTGAAAGGTAGGCCAAAAGGGTTTGAATGTTTAGATTTTGAAAAAATGAGTGGGGACATGAAATTAGTTTAAAAGCGCAGGCCACAATGATACACCTTGTTGAATTTACATTCGTTGTCACTAATCGATCACAACAACTTCAACGTTTCGCGCAAAGTTACTACTTCTTAAAGGGGTCATTTCGTGATCCACAGCTCGTCCCCCGACTTACCTAAAAAGTTGAGGTTTTTTTATCATCTGAACCGTTTAGCCTTTAGTAATCCATTGTACCTAATCTTACGTGCAAATTCGTCGTATCTTGTGAATTCGCAAATTTTGTATTTTCTGTCCGTAAACAGACAGAAATTCTAGCACAGTGGCCCATGGGGATCGGGAAACAAGCACTTTGCTCATACACAAACCTCAAGTCGAGAATCCCTCAACAGTTGTGAATAGCTGTTCTCAAGGATAGTTAGTGAACAATAATAAAACAGAAGGTCTGGAATCACGAAATGCACCTTTCAGATGTCCTCTATGATTACCAAAGCTTACGGGAGTGGCGGTAGAGTATGTATTTGTAGTTTTGGTATATGAAGTGTGAGCTTAATCTGTTTCTAAACCTTAAAACGTGTTAAACACTTGGTGCAATGTATAGTGCTGGATTTAAATCTTCAAAGTACAATTGACAACATACCCCCCCCCCAAAAAACATCAAAAAACAACCTCAATTTTGCAAACACAAAAATAGAAATCAATTATATACAAGACAATCACCCGACAATCACCCAAATCAGGCCTCCTTCCGCAGAGCCACCCAGCCACCCCTACGCCAACCTAAGTCAACCCGGGCAACCACGCACAGCCCTATGAGCAGCCGCCCCTCAAATTAAAGTCCGCCTGCTTTAACCCTCACTCCCAGTCAGCGACCTCGCTTGACCTACCGGCCAAAAACAGGCCCCTTGATCCTACACACCTCTCTCATGTCATCCCACAAGCTCCTACTGATCCCACACAACTCCAAAATACCATTACCGCACAAACCCTAGCCTCTCGCCCAAAGGCAACAGAAAAGACTTAGTGTTCCAACTACCACTCAAACCTCCAGAATGCCCGAACCAGAAACTACAGTTGGCACAAAAAGTATCTCGGCATGCTTTTCGATCAGTATTGTGGCAAAGTCCGATAATTGGGAAAGTTTTCAAGATATACACTTTGTTGCCTAGGTCTTACTCTTCAAATGGCTGAGATATCTGAAAGACGTAAAACCCCCAAACCAAAAGTTGCAGTTTTTTTGAGTTTTCAATGGACATTGGGTAAAATCAATACACACGTGTTATTGCGTTGTACCACACAGTGACCATTGAAAACTCCGAAAACTGCAACTTTTGGTTTTGGGGTTTTACGTCTTTCAGGCGGTCTATCTCAGCCCTTTTTGCACGCTTTTTTACAAGTGAGGTGTTAAATGAAAGAGCAAGATCTAGGCAACCAAATGTATATTTCGAAAACTTTGGCACAATACTGATAAAAAAAACATGCCGATTGCCGAGATACTTTTTGTGCCAACTGTATATATCTCACTGCCTGGATATGCCCCTAAAACTCATGACACCTACCTTTCGCATGCCTTTATGTCGATGCTTCCCTCAGTGGTTTTAAAAGTGTAACGAAAGATTTCAAGGTATCCACATTTTGTTTCATATGTACTGATTTCAGACCAGTGGTTCTCAGTTGGCAGCCGGCCGTGCGCCAATTTTGGCCCGCTAAATGATGACGTTTGGCCCACCAACCAGTCGACCCCCTCAAAAAAAAAAACATGCAGAAAAGATAAGTGCATTTGGCCCTCGATCACGTCTTTGAAAAGTATTTGCCGTCCTTTGACCCTCGAGGAAATATAGTTTGCATACCATGGATTAGACACTCAATATATTTCTTATTAACTTGTGTTGTAGTTGGTTACAGAAATGTCTTGAAAGTGAAAACAAAAGGTGTTTTTTTTCAGTTGCTGATATTCCAATATAAAACATAGGCCGAGTTTCATATTTGCTCCAATACAAAATTAGAAATGTCAGAATTTTTGCACCAAAGATATGATTTTCACCAAGACTTTTTGTAACACGGTTTACCAAGAGGGTTGCCACCCCTTCGAAGGTTCGTTATAACGCTTCCAATGCTTATGATACCGGTGGGTAGCTGTGGTCCTCCGCTTTCCATTGATATCAAAATAAGTACCAACATACTTAGTATGACGTCACAATGACATCATAAAGTCCGCGAGTTGGCAAAATTGGCGAAAAGAAAATAGGCGAAAATCCAATTGGGATCCAATATTAATCATTCTAATTACAAAATTCCTTCTCATGCGACACACACAGAAGTTAGAGCTTTACCAATCACAGGTATAGTTCTTCCAAAAATGTTCTATTATTGCTTTAAAGGGGACACTAGGGTGTTTTTAGTGCATTACTTGATTTTGTGTACCCCCTAGTGAGAGAACATTAATAACTAAAATAATTTTTAAAAATTCATGTGGTTGTATATATAGGGATTTAAGGCCTGTTCTTGTTGGTGACGACATCAGTAAGAGCTTTACCGAATGGTCCATATCCCTACGTCCCTATAGGAAATGACTACCAACCGACGGCGTCACCACAAAAACGGGATGGTAAGTTATTGTCTTGTTAATCTAGGGGCAATTTCCCAATAACACAAGCCAGGGTCCACTCCGTGATTGAAAAGTGGCCAAAAAAGGCATTTAGGGATATTTAAGGGTATAGGGATTCTTGTGGGTGACGACATTCAGTTAAAGCCATATCAGTGTTGTAAACAGGAAATCGAAACAAACATCATCAAATATCAGATTTTTGCATTCTTGTAAACAGTGCATGTATCCTAACATACAGATTCTGTAAATGATGAACATCACAGAAAAGCAACCTAATAAGAACACAAATCGGAAAATTTTAGTCATTACTGTCCGTACGGAAACTCACTACCACAGTAACTGCAATGGAGAGTCGTATATTGGAAACACTGCGTTTCTTCCTTTTCTGTTAAATATCAGTGGAAAAAAAATATCTTTAGATAAAATTGTGTACGACTATCCTTCACTTTAAGCTAATTTAAATATCTGACTTTTCGGATAAATCACTGATAGTTGTTTTAAAAGCTTACCTTCTTCTTCTCTTGCGTATGAGGCAGCGGCTAAATGTGTGTAACGTTTGGGAGCCAATCACTGTTGGTTGGTTGGGTTTTGAGATATCTGTATCCACCGGCGGACGAAAGGTTGGGCACTAGTGAGAATGTGATCCGCAGTCTGTGAGGAGAAAACATGGAGGCTGCGATGGCGCAGCCCCATCGGTGATATTGCTATTAAGCGAACGACTCCTGTGCGAATCCGTTTAAGGTGACCCATTCCAGGTGGTAGTTCTGCCTTGGGTGTAATAGAGAGTTGATCTGGTCTTGGAATGTCTAGCAAGGCAGTAGTATGCATGTCTGTAAGATGTTTGAATGAATGGGGAATGGAGAGTTTAGCAGCGTTTCAACAGAAAGGTCGACGGGAGCGCAATCTCTGTCTGCCGAGTTGTGTGATTCTTTGACAGGTGTTATGCAGCAGGTGCTTGTGTCCAGCGGCCGTATTCAATAGTTTGTGTGAGTGGAGCTACCTACGAATGCTGCTGCAGGTGCACTGCCAGAAAGCACAGGTAGGAATATTAAGCTGGAGGTGGGCGGAGGGCAGCCAGTAGGGTTCTCAGGTCTCGTTGGAGTACGTGTTCCAGCTCTTTGTGTGAGAGATTGTTGACACATGCTGGGCGGCATATCAGCAGTGCTGTAGAACACACAAAGCAGTGGTGCGTAGGGCGTTGGGCTTGGCACCCCATGAAGATTCAGCAAGTCTGCACAGGAGGTTATCCTCGAAAGTACCTTGGCCGCATACGGTAGAGGTGTGCCGGTCAAGCTAAATCAAGTAGGTTGGGTGTAGGTTGTATGGCAGACGCTCCATGAGGTTGATTTGAAGCTGCGATGAGCCTCTTGGTGTGCGTGGGAAGGCAGTAGCGGTGGTCTTGGCTTCGCTAAGGCTTAAGTCTCCACGTCTTGCGATATGCTGCAAGTCGGGCCCATGTCTGTAGTAAGTGTGGTTTATTAATTCTGTCCAATGGCTGTCCGAGTGGCGGAGGGCGAGATCATCGCGTACCATATTTGTCTAGATTTTGTGTGAGGGTAGACTGCTGCTATAAAGTTAAAACAGGATAGGAGCCAATACAGATCCTGGTGGTACTCCGTTCCTCAAACGAAGCAGTCGACTGCTCTGCCCCATCACTGGTCTTGAGAATAAAGCTTCGGTTTGCAAGCAGGTACATATGAATGTACAGGTGACGATCCGGGATGGTCCGGAGAAGCTTGCGGTTCAGGCCCTGGTGCCACACTGTTGTCGTGTGCTGCAGTAAGGTCACCAAGATGACGCCTGCCTTGACGGCGTTTTCAAAGCTTTCCTCAATATCATTTGTGAGTTTACAATCTGTGGACAGTGCTCAGGCACGCCGAAATCGGCTGTTCGTCAGGCAGATGGGGTTCGACGACGGGCTCCAAGCCGGGGCCAGGATCATCCTCTCAAGGAGTTTGAAGGAGACACACAGTAGTGAGATGGGACGGTAGTTCTTAGGGTTGTCGACAGGCTTGTTTGGTGTGGGGAGTGCGATGATTGTCGCTCTCTCGGATCTTGGGTAAGGACTGGTTGGTAAGGCAACATGTGTAGAAATTCCTGGAGCCAATCTAGAATCGTGGGCTGCTTTGCATCAGGAACTCTGCTGGAATGTTATCAGGGCCATGGGCCTTTCAGCTTTAGTTGGCTAATAGCGGAGGGAATCTCATCTAGTGGAAGGGCTGTTGAAAGTGACCCGTCCACACCGGGGGCTCGCGGAGTTGGTGATCTCTTTTTTGACAGACGAGTTTGATCCTTATCAATGTTCTTGAAACGACCATTTCGAGGAGTGACTCAGCAATTGAGTTGGAGGTCACTGGACATTTCGATGGTTTGTTGAAAAATTTGCGGTTGAGGGGGGATAGTCTCCAGGCCTTCCTGCTGGAGTGGGTGAGGTCGATTCATTGGACCGTCTCCTCCCAGCGTCGCGGGCGTTCCTGTCCAAGCAGTTTGTCAGGTTTGAAGCCTTGGATGAAGCTTCTTCCCGGGTTCAGAATTCAGGAAAGTCATTGTAAAGAGTATCACATGCCTCTCCAGGATGGATATAATGCGACGGCGGCACGTGGAAGGTATTCTTTGCTTATGAATAAAGAGTTGACACAGTGCGTTAGGGCTTGTCAGGTTGGGGGGAGGTGGTGTCGGGAGGTTGGGTACTCTGAATCCACCAGGTTCTTGAACTGGTCCAAGTCGCCTGCGGGAAGTGCCACTGTCACGGCGTTGTTGTATGGCGTAGCCAAGCTATCCTGAGCGATCAGTAATGGTCGGTGGGAATTCGGAAAGCGGTCGAGATCAGTACGGTGAATGGAGATGGTTGTCCATGTTTGCAAAAAGCTAGGTCAGGGTTTGTAGACGTATTCCACCTTCACGGAGTGAAGGTGGTATGGTTGTTGGGGAGTGCAATAGTTTGTACACCGGATTTTGATGCCCAGTCCTGGGTAGCTCAACGGGGTGGTTTTACTGTAACCCCAGGTAATGATATGGCTATTAAAGTCGCAGGCATAAATGCAGGGTGCACATAAGTGGTTAGAGAGTTGCTGAAGCCGATGGTAGGTGGCTGTAGACATTGGTGACATGAACAATGCAATTTTGGTAGTTTCCCATTACCAGGGTGGAGTCGAGGGGGTTGCAATTGTTTCCATTGGGATGAGTTGCTATCAAAGGTGGGGGGGGCAATCCCGTGGGTAACGCTCTTGGTGTGTGCAGCTAGGGTGTAGCCGCAGATGTTTAGAATGGAACTGTCGGTAGTGGTGTCTCTTGAAGGAGGATCGCGGTGACATTTATGGCGTATGTGTGAGGTGTCGATGATGTTGATCTTTGCACTAGTGAGACCTTCCACATTTAGTTGAGCACTGCGATGCCATCGACTGAATCTGGTGAGCGATTGTGTCCTTGACGGGGCATGATTAAAAGACCAGTGAGATAAAAAGACAACAGTGAATTAAAAAGACATACAGTGAATTAAAAAAAGACAACAGATGTTAGCGTAGCCTCAGTTGATTATCATCGCATGAAATATCTGGCCGGGGTTCACCACGAGGAGGTGATAATTTGAAAACCCTGGTCCACGTAGGACGTCTATTTGTGGCGCTAAGTCAACGTAACGAATTATACAGTGTGAGTCAAAATGATGTTCCCCAAATATCCTGATTTTCTTCTTCAACTGTTGCAGTTGCTCTTAAAATGTAAAATTCAAAAAGACATTTAAATGTTTCACAGACAATTTTGATTTTCGTTTTTGGTGCAGGCAATCAATATCTGCCACTCATTTGAATAAAGGCCCTCAGATTGCCTTTGTACAAGATTCTAATGATTTGGTAATTGAAGCGCAAAATTCAAGTGGGCGATACTAATGTAGGCTTTACACACTTGTGGATAAATGGTAATAATGCCCCAATGAGTAGATTAACACAGCGCCAGTATTAAAGTGGGATTAATGCAAAACAGTGCATATAGATTTCACACATTAAAATTTTTCAAGTTTGGAATGAAATCGTTTTTAACTAGTAACTAAGGCAAAACAAAAGATATTGAAAAAATAACACCAAACAAGATTACACCTAGGTTGGCGAAATGTCAAAGGTCAGATTTTTTGGACAATTTTCTTTCATGAAAATGATTAATAAATATTAATAATTTGGGCTTCACTATGAGTGATTAAATGCAAACCCAAACAAGAAATGTCTTTGCCATCGCGTTTTTCTGGATCCTGGTGTGTGAATTTACACTGTAACAGGTTTACTCATCTTCTATAGTGTACTGTACTAAATTTGTACACGCGGAATTTCGGGAGCCTCTAAAAATAAGGCCATACTGCCAAATAAAATGCTGAATTCGGGATTTGAATGGTGAATAAGAAAGAAGTATTATTGTAATATAAAGTATATAATAATTTCTTAAAAAGATAACAAATATTTTTAAATTTTTTGTTTCATCGGGAACAATCATTTTTTGACTCACACTGTATGTCATTCTTCAGTTTCTGGTCTATCCACTCTTTCTCACTCTTTCTCTGTCTTTTTCTCACTCTCTCTCTCTACCCCATCTTCTTCACTCTATCTCTCTCAACTCCACTCGGCTATTCTTCTTCTTTCCCTCTTACTATCATCTGTCCCATTACTTGAGGGTATTGAGATGTAGCTGTCAAGGATGCAAGGTGTGGGTAGATTATGATATGAAAATATTATATGTACAAAAATGTGGGCGAATATGGGGCGAAATCATGATGTGAAGTCAGCGTTACCGTGGTAGTTAATTCTTTTCAGCTTTCGGAACACATGTGATATTTAATACGGGTGGGTTTATAACCCAAAGGTTACACAATAATTTAGAAACAGGCCCGACGCTTGTTCAGATCTCGATGAATTGGGTAATCGGTTTCTTTTGCCTACTCGACTACGAAAGGATTGTGTAGGGGTGTGTAGTGAGTGCTATTTGAAATTTCTCCTGCCAGGCCAATTACAATTTAGAACCTTTCTCTGTATCATTTTTGCTTGTATACGATATTGTCTTTGATATAATAATCAAAAACAACAACGAGAAAGGAAAGCTTGCTTTATTTTTTACACCATTTTCTTGACCTCTCGTTATGAGTTAATTCATGGACTATAAAAAGTACCGTGCCCGTAGGGTCGATAATTTCAATTTTTTCAATCATCAAGAACATGTATAGATGTGATATAGAAAGGACCATGGATATTGCATTTCATGAAGTCTAATAAAGAAAAATGGTTATGAAATATTGTGTCAAGCAGCAGTTTTCAGGCAAAGCAATAAATATAGCTGTAGATTAAGATAAAAATAAACCTCTGACTGCAAGTGCTCTGTAGAGAATCAGGATACGGGTATGCCTGAGGCAAACATGTTTCGGAGTTTAGGGTAAAGATTGGAAATTGACGGTGACTAATTGACAATCAGCTCTTGAAAAAGCTTTAAAACAATGTTAGCCACGAATGAAAAATGTAATATCAGTTTACTAAGTTTAAAATAGAACTTGGCACAAAAATGCTCAGAAATAAGAAACATTCTTAACATAAGGTTTGTTTTGCGTATATTGTTTTCTATTTCTCATTATCATGTGTCAAAAAAAATCCTGTTAGGTGGCAAATCCGTCTGTAACTGAACACTTTTAAAGGGATAAAAAGCGATTATGCAAGAGAATAAAAAAAATTGGCAAGATTGCATCTTTTTAGCTTATAAATCGAAAAAATAGGTGCAATACCATAAACTAGTTTAATCTAGGAACAAAAACACCAAATAGACGTTATGTGGGTAAATCTGTCAGATAGATACCGTTCTGTAAATCTACCACCAAACAGCTGATTGTGGTTTACACCCGTAACAGAATAAACCTACTGCAATAATATTTGTATTTGAGGTAAAACTGTTACAGGAAATGGTGCACAACCTTACGCTTATAAATTTAAGACATTCACACGGGAAAGGCTTTTTTGATGCAAGTCGGAATTTGATACGCACGTATAGAAATATTATCTAATTAACAAGGATTTCAAGCAAGCACATAAGGTCACAAAAATACCAAAATATGCTTTGAGACTTTGTTTGCAGGAACAACCTCTCTTAATACATAAATATGCATGTACGTGATGATTGAAATTTTGTCATGCGGAAAAGTAACCTGAAGGCCAAATATTTCAAGCAAAATATCGTAGGATCAGATATAGTAGGCATTTCTTCAGATGCACCCTAATAAAATTCAGCTTTTAGTTCTGACCGATATTCAATTGATATGGATCCATCGTCATTTGCGCTTTATCAAGATCACAGATATCTATGCAACCGATTACATAAATAAATCATTTGTTATATTGAGTGAAACTAATTCCCTGTTGCATATTTCAAAATGGTTCCCTCTTGATCTTTGACCCTCGAACATAGTCCAGTCACCTCATTTTGCTTCATTTATCCCATATTGGCTGCGATATATCGAAAATTGTATTTTTGTAATGGCGAATACAATTTGCATAAATTGGCATAAAAAGCATACCGTGGGCCACCTGTTGGATTTTTTTAACATAGCTAATCGTTTTTCTCCGCATTTTTTCTGATATAGTGCCATTGAATTAGATGTTTATTTCAGGGGGGTACACGAACACCCCTTCTACCACTACTAAAAACATGTTGCATTTTTTTTACATTTTGCTAACCATATATCATGAAAAAGACCCAAGTCTTTATCATTTCGGAACTATTTTTTTTTTTTTTTTTTTTTTTTTTTTTTTTTTTGTATTACCACAAGCGATTAACAATGTTTAAAACGTTATGTTTTTGTTTAAGATTACGCAAACAATCAAAATTTCAAAATGGCCACTTTCAAGAATTAGAGCACAAAAATGAAGGATTGAAACCCAGCCACCGTTTATTGATTGTTTGCACTAATATAGTTATGTGCTGAAAATAAAGCAATCGTATAAAAGCATGTTTATTTTCTGTGTTGCAGTTTCATTTTTTTTCATAACATTTGGTCATTTAATGTTGAAACCATTGAAACGCTGTTATAGGTGAGAACACGCATAATTCCGGTTGGTAATTTTGTGACCCACTTTTCTGCACCCATTGAATTCCCAGTCTGACGGAATAAAGTGCAGTGGATACCTGTACAGGTGTTCTCATAAAGAACGTTACCCTCCGAACGGCCATTTTTTACTTACTTAATCAATTCTTAATCCTTGTTTTAGCTTTATTTATGAAAATATGTAGTTTGTAACAAGATGGGAAACAAGAAGAAACGGTGGAAAACTAACCAAACAATGAGTATTTCCCTAAAATGAGGCAAACGTACTTGTCCACGGCTAGCATTAGCAGAGGGAAACCATGGATGCCAATATCCCCGACATAAAAATTTTTAAGACCCTCTTGGCCAATAATACTCTCAATTTCCAAGGTTCCTTGCGATCTGGATTTAGAGTTTATTGTCGGGTTTTCTACGCACTGCAACATTATTTGCGGCTGATCGTCCTGTTCGTTGACGATCATATCTCTCTCCTTGGACTGGACTTTGGAGTCTTGCCATGCTCCATATTTTTCTCTGTTTCCTTGATTGCCATCTTAAGGGGACCCTAACATTGACGGAAAACGTTTATATCCATCCACGATGAACGATGGTCCTTTACACCCAAGAGTTCAGTAGAATATTCCATTGTAGGTGAGTTATGCCCCATGCATTATTTGGAAAGTGCGCTTTAACCAAAATCATATGCTGCATTATGATGGAGACGTGTGAATGGTGTTATAGGTCACTTAATCTGCAGAACAAATGTAAGTGAATGTTTCAGGTGCTTTTTATGCATAAACCATGCGAACAAATTAATTAATTTAGGACTTATGTGTGCCCAAATCCATAAGAATTACCATGTACACGTTTTTCCTCTGGCATTGGTAACCGTGGACAAAGTATGTTTGCATCATTTAAGGGAATAGTTGTTTGGTTAGTTTTTCACCGTTTTCTTTCTTGTTTTCACCATATGTTCAAAAGTATATTTTTATATATAAAGCTAAACAAGGATAAGAATTGATCAAGTAAGCCAAAATGGACGTATTCTGGAGGGTACAGTTCTTTCTGAGACACCCTTTACTTTAGTCCGTCAAGGCTGCTGAAATCAGCTGGGGGCAGAAAAAGTGGGGTCACAAAATGTACCAAACCCCATATCATAAAGCGTTGAAAATCACTCCAGTGCGGTGCCCAATTGAATTGAAATTCAGGCTCCATTGATTAAATTGAGAAATCTCTTTATGTCGACTACAAGGTTTACATGCAGCTTACCAACTACTATCGGAGATGGTATACTTTCGTTGTATTGGCCTTGAACAAAAAAGTAGGCCTACTACATCTTAGAAAAGAAATGAAATAAAACTTGTATTTAATTTTCAGTGTTTTATAGAAAATTATCACAAAACAAGAACATCAACCTATTTTCATATCACAATAACTTTGTACTTTCGAAGCAGGCAATTATAGAGCGCTTGCACATGAGGTCGATATATTACCATTTTGAAACCCATGCGAAGAATTAGAAATGCGGTGAACCAGGTACATTATTAGACCGCCCTATGCTCGATGAGTCTGGAAGCCAAACAAAAGTAAATTCAACATTAGGGCCCTATAATTGTCGTCCTTTCCACGGAAGATAATTTATGTTGAATTTACATTTATATAAGCTTATATACTATTCCAATTCCAATACCCGTCAAAATATTAGTATTAGGATAATTTTCGTGAGATTGCTATTTCATATTGGACAGACCATAATTTCACCTTTCCAGTTCTGCGTTGAATTAGGATCGGCTCATTACCCTAATCTAATTACAAGATCCTTCTTTTATGTACATGGCACCTTTGAGCTTACGTTCACAGGTATAGTTTACTAGACAATTACCAACACAACTGTGCATAAATCTCACACTTTGAAACTTGGGGGCACTCTTAAAAAAATATGCTATCTCATGCTATATTGCTTTTTAATCGAATTGATAAACGCGGGAAGGACATTGACATACTAGGTTACGCTTTCAAGTGAATTTCTTGGGAAATATGATGATCTAAATGGTCCTGAATTTGTTAAAAACTAAAGATTAAAATCCTATGAATTGAATATAACCAATTTCTCTAAGTCTAGAAAACGAATGATAAAAAGGCAGTTCAGCTGTGTTAATTACCCCCCTGAGGTCTACTGCCTTTCTTAGAGTATCTTTAATTGGTTCTTACATGGTAGACCTCGGGGTTAACAGGAACATTCCGATTCTGATACCATTATACGCATTAAACTGAAATCTGTCATCAACATGAATTTAAACAAGCTGTTTTAGGCTTTTTGTGGTATTTTGTGGTTCTTGCCAAAACGCCTCAACATTCTGCACTCACCTCCGACAGAATCGCCGAAGGCTTGTTTTTTGAAGTTCCAAATTACTTACCAAAAAATATGAAAACATTAAAAAAAAAAAAAAAAAAAAAACATTATCTGTCAACTAACTTTTTAACCAAAATGGCGACGCCCTGCAATATTCCTTTCCAAAACAAAGCACTGACAGTGTCCTATCGAAATGTGAAGCCATGTCATGCAGCAGGTAGGTAAATAAGACATATTGTCGTAACGTAATTCGCAGTAAAATAGCTTTTTTACTTGATTTTCCAAGAAATTGCACCATTGTTTTCAAATATTAGAAATCGACTATATGAGATGTGTTTTTATTATGTTAAAATATTGTTTCGTGCAACAAATTTCGTCGCATAACTTCCCTTTTACAACGTTTTTTTGAAGAGAGGAAACATTTGGCTATACCAAAAGGTCCGTTGCTTTTCAAAAAACACTTTTGTCATGAACACAAACACACTCCCTTTTTCCCAAAAAGTGGCACTTTAATTTTACCGTATTCAACAAAGGTCGAAAGTCAAGAAATTAATCAATTGACAACAACGATTTCATTCTTTTTCTTTTTCTTTATTTTCATTGCGATCTGAGTAACTAGGCTTAAACATTTGACGCATAGGCAAACAAACAATCTAGTCATGCAGAATGGGATGCAAGATACAACCCATTGTGGCATTTTGAGTGAAAAGTACCAAATTTGGCACATCATCGAGGGTTGACAAACAGAAGGACGTAACTCAAACTAAAAGAAATATTTAAAGAATTTTCTTTATTCTGCTGTTCATAATTAAAAATTGTTCTTGTTTATAAATGTTTGCTTACAGTACCATTTAGGATCTTTATGGCGAATGTTTAATTTTGCGTAATGAATAGATTTGCTTTGTAGAACATATTAAACATCGCATTTCTCAAAAGCAGTCCTGTATTACGCAAGAATTTAAAATTCTTAATCTTTCTTTTCCGTTTGAGTTACTGTCCTTCTGTTTGTCACCCTCGAGTGTAGCTCTGATATGCTGGAATAATAGTCTGGTCTAGGGGGCCAATTAAGTTTTCCTATTCCTTCCAAATGGCTGCCAATTCAAAATGGCGCACTACTGGTTTAATGTCATGTTTTTACATGCTTCTAAACATGTTTATTATATGAATCCATTACTCCATTTGATTGTGTTTCGTGCCATTTTAAGAACAGAAATACCCGATTGATCCTACTCACAATGGTAAGTCCCCATTTTTACATTAGCAAAATTGATCCAATGGAGAAAATCCAAATGGTGGCCAATTTGAAGCATATCATTCTGAATCAACGAATTGAACGTTTTTTTTACTTGATCTTTTGTTATGATGCCCTAAGGTTGTTATTGAACATTGCGTAAAAGATAGAATTCACATCACCTTAAAGAAATACAAACAAATAAGACTTGAATTCCAAAATGGAGTCGAAAAATACAAAATGGCGCTATTTGTCACTTAAGCTTATCCTTTGATTATCAAGAATTTTTTTTTATCTTGATATAACCTCCCTAAGGAAAGGAAGTCACATCAACCCTACGAGGGAAACCATAATGTCTGTGTGTATACAATTGCTTTCTTTTTCCCTTATAATTTGGCCCGATGGCTGCCAAACCTTGAATAGCCACTACATTTTTATGAAGTTCACTTACGTGGCCGATATGATTCCTCTCCTCCGTGCTACTTGATGTTTTGTTTTTTTTTCATTTAAAAAACATACCACTATTTGAATTTGGTCATTTTTTGGCTCCTGTGGTTATACACAGCCTGTACAATGTTACATCCAGTGGTAGAGAATTGATTCATGCCCAGGGCCATCGGTCCAAAAATCACAGGAACATGGCACAAGTAGACACATGTTACAAACCAATGAAAAGCTTGATTTCACCTTCCTTACCCCGTGCTCTAAGCCTAGTGGTTTGTTTAAACTGATTTACAGGGGCAACGAATCCTATTCCGTGGCCTTCTACTTTCTACGGCACTTTAAAATATGGCCAAATTGCCACCACTCAAGGAAAGATGAGTTAACTCTGCAGAAGTACTTTGGTAGCCTTAACGTGTAGCAAAGGTTTTATTATATGTTCCCATGAAATTCCTTGCCATCGGGATACCACAAGCGACAGTGTTGGAATGCTCTTGTGTGAAAACAGACCGTTTTAGAAGCAACCTCAATCTCTTGCTGACCACATCAAAGTCTCACCATTGAGCTCAGCTCTGTCATAGTTTTTATCAGTCTACAAACCCTCCATCGTATCACAACCCCTTAATTTCAATTTTCGGGAATTCCACTAAACCCTCATTTCTAATTGGCTGATTTCAAACAGCCATGTACCCAAAATGGGCTAGCAATGGAAGCCAATAAGGACGGACAAGCTTGTGGAAGAATGGTTAGACAGTCAACATCTTCAAATCACCTTCACGACCCTAAATTGCCGCTATCATTTTATAGCACCCATTGGAAGAGAGGTTACAAGATCCTATGTATATAGCTATGTTGCCAAACATCTCTAAACCCGTGAGCAAATTGTTTCTGATCACATGTTCGCACTGGACTCTAAGTCAATGCTGCGTCAGTAAGACCACCCAAAGTGCCTTTCAAGCGGTACTTTAACTACCGAACGTGACGAGGTTGCTCCAAAACTCCATAACTATGACAATTTGCCCAACTGCTCGAAGATTCATACCAAGAGCTGTAGGACGAATACATACCAGGCCTTTCCAAGGACTGTGCTAAAGGTATCAAGGGGGGGGATTCCACCATGTTGTGAGGCCGATCCTTCAGTCAGTTAAACAACTGCTAAAGGTGAGGAAGCTTCAGAGAGGATCTCCCACGAAAAGATCTGGCATACTTTAATTGAGTCCACCGATATGACCCATAACAGCAAGAAAGAATGGTCTTAAAACCATCCGAAAGCTTAGGTCGAAGGTAATCCACAAAACCTCCACAGGCAGCCAAATGTTTACAACCCAACCAATATTGAAATTTTCACTACTTAGTTCTCCAGGAGACAAGGATGGATACTTATTAATCTTTTCTCTGGAGATAGCCCGCGCAACACAATTGAAAAAAAAAAACAGGTGCCGGCCCCTGGCCGATATCACGAACTGGCAACCTCCATATTATACTACACGGCGCTCTGCCTCTGACCACCTGAGCTATCAAGACTGGCGTTGATCAGAGGAGCGATAGATAATAATCTATGTTAGGTTCGAAGGAGTCCATCGCTTTTTCTAGCGGAATAGCATCAGAACGGTATATTTAATATCTAACATTTATTTTTTGTTTTTTAATTTTAACTCACTGTTCTCCAGGTAGACAAGGATGGATATTTCTGTCATCTTTCCCTGGGAATAGCCAGTGCACACAAGTGTTTAAAAAACTGCGCCGACGACCTCTCCCATATTAACTAGCAGAACGCGGGCAAGCAATGGACAACCTTTCGAAAACACCTATAGATAATAATCTATCGCTCCTCTAACACCCGTCTTGATAGCTCAGTGGTTTAGAGCGCCATGTGCAAAATCCATTCAAGACAAAGATAATGTACTCTTGGCATTTACGCAACCGTAAGCCAAACGTCTCTTAATTAACCTATCTGGAAGACCCCAGAGCACTGTGATAATATCTGTCTACCTAGGAGTTACCTTGGACCGCACGCTCTTATAAGACCCACAATCATAGAAAAAAAGAGTAAAGTATGTTTCACGCAATAACATCTTGAACAACCACGGCACAAGATGGGGTGGTGCTCGCCCCACACTACCCTAAGATCGAACGGCACTTGCCTGTACTACTTATGTGCAGGTATGCTAACCCTGTATGGGGGGAAATGTCAACCCATGCCACGAAGCTTGAATCCATAACATAATGCATCCTGCCAGTTTATCCACAGAATGTCAGAACGGACCTTGTACAATCATAGACAGGAAATTGCCTCCACCAAACCTCTGTTGTAGTGTAGCGTGAGCATGCAAGAGTGTAGCTGGCCAAATATCAATGGAAAAGTTTGAAGAGCGTTTCTCAGCAAAGTCGCAACCCTTGAACAGTCATCAAATGAGTTTAGAGAAGAGTCGCCCGTTGAATGGAAAGTGAAAGTAACATCTATTGGTATTGAACCCTGTGAGCATCTTCCACCTGGAGCTGACTCCTCATTGTCTGAATGGCGATTTCTCCCCCCCCACAGATTCAGAACCAGAATCAGATAATGCAAGGTTTCGCTTGCAGCAGTGGGGCTACCTGGAAGCAATCAGACCTAACTGTATTGTAGAACAGCACCACTGACAATGGAACATCTCTTGGTCTGCCCAATGTTGGCGCAACAATGCACAGACAAGGACCTTGCAGAATTCAGTGAAGCAGCCAGACATTGTACCCACAAAACATATTCTATTTACATTACAGCCACACTTCAGCATTTTGTGGCCTGGCTATGTATGCTTTTGATGCCTCTGGAAAGGTTGTCCATACAGGACTGTGAAGCTGCAATTTTCTGACCCCAGTCAGCTGGATCTGGTAGCTCTGGAGCTCCCAGCAATGCTTGTCCCCAGCGATGTCCTACCTGATATACTGCTCTGTTTGAGTGTTGATACAGTGCATCTGAGGTAGGTGGAATGAACTCAATGGATCTTGTTCTGTTGTACATGAGGTCAACAAATCTTTCAATTGTTGGCATTAGTTCTTTCAAGGTATCTTCTTAAGGAGGAGTTCTTCCAAGGTTTGCAAAAGTTTTTACCACATCAGGGAAGATTTTGCTTGCTTCCCATGCGGTGTTCTTTCCTTTGTGCAACCGGTGAAGGTGTGAAACATCAGTAAAGACAAAGAGTTCTCTGGTCCTAGGGTCTGGGCAATATAAGTATGTGCTGGTGTGAATCTGTGATTCCTTCCGGTACAAAATGCCAGCCAGAGTTCAGTGAGGTTGGACTGGCTGAACAAGGCTACAGAAAAAAATCACAACGTCTGTGTCCACAGTACGCAGCATGGCCCTTTGGTATCCTTGAGCAGCAGCATTGGCTGCATGAAGTAGAAGCCTGCTTCTTCATGTGTGCATGGAGATAGATAGTTAGATTGTTAGTATCTGGTTATTACACCATCATCCACTGACAGTACAACTACCGCTAGCTAGAGTCTTAAATTATGAAGTTCTGGCATGGATACAGTACGAATGGAGGTTGACAAGTTATCAGAAAAACAAAATGAATGAATGAGTCAATGAATGACTAAACAATCCAAAATACTTGGTAATTTTGAACAGTAATGCCTCACATGACCAAATCCATTTTCTGATTTTGGGCCAGTGGTAAACATGAATTAATAACTCCGTATAAATACTAACAAAGTGACATAAGCAGCTATTTTTGAATATGATACAGTCTTAGCAATTACACATTGACAGCACCAGGAGCACATAAAGATTACCGTAGAATGACATAGGAATGTGAGGTACAACTGGACAAAGAAAAATCAGCAGTACATTGAAGGCAGGTTATTAAATATAGTGTACAAGCCAGTGTGAAAATGGCAGCATATTGTTTATGTGATAACACACAGACAAAAATGTGAAAATGTTTAACCATACCAAGACACGAATTATGTTTTAGAATGTTGATAAAATCTTATTCATTTACAGACACATAAAAAATCAATACTACCCTTAACATATCAAGGTATAAGTGGCTGCATTGTTAATTTGCAGCAATTTTGAATATGACCAGCCATCTTGATATCATGTACATTGGCATTGACAACAAAGTTTGGATATGTTGAGGGCCCAAAAGTCTTAGAAAATCAACGAAACCCATGGTTTGCCACTGTAAACTACAAATTAAGCAGCTTTTTCTTGTGAGTGGCAGCCATCTGAATTTAGGCCCAATGTGTGACCGGCATTTTGAATTAAAAATACGATAGCTGAAATAACAGAATATGATTTAAAAGTGAATAAACAACTCTTATCTGACTATATAAGAAAGTTGCAACCAATATTGCAATAATTAATGCCTTTTTATAGGGGTGGCGGCCATTTTGAAAATGGCAGCCATGTATTGAAGGAAATTAAGGGTTCGCCCCTAGACAAGATTGTTTAGAATTGTCAATGGCTACCTCTGTGCCAAATTGGTACTTTTCACCCAAAACGCACAATTACTTGAACATTACTGCAGGAGATAACAAGACAAATATGCAGACAAACAAAGTTTTTTTTTTAATGATGTGAAGATGTGTGTAAGCAACTCCAGGTGAAATGTGAAGCGGATCAACACAAGGAGAACGCTACACGGGCTCAACGTGGTGGAATAATCCAGCACGGAAAACCACATCATCAACAGAACATAGCCAAGTGGTAACAGCATGTGTAAACACTACAATGATTCATCCGGGCGATGGAGGGGAAAACATTGACTAGTGAGTTCAAATGAAGACAATACAATTAAGCTTATTTTGATTTGAAACGGCATTTCAAACATTACACTCCTCTTCATAAAAAAAGCAATATGCAAAGAAAAATGACTTTATTGATACTGATGAATGTATTATAGCTTACATCTCATCGTTTGTTTGTTTTCCTGCCAGATCTGTCTTGTTTATTTGTTTGCCTATGAATCAATGTTTAAGCTTATTCACTTCCAGACCGCCAAGAATATCGGAAGGAAATAAATTGTTGCAAATACAAAATTCCTTGACTTTGGACCTTTGAATACGGTAAAGTGCCACTTTTTATGAACATAACATCAATTTTGGAAAAAGGAAGTGTGTGTCTTGAACAGTGTTTTTTGAAAAGCAACAACTTTTATGGCATAGCCAAAGTTATCCTCTCTTCAAAATGTTTAATTTTTTTCAAACATCCAGTTTATAGTAGATTCAACCATCGTGTCACCAGAGGAAAAGTTTTGGACAGCGTCGATTAGTTGGGAGAGGAGGCAGTAAAAGATAGTATTGGCCCGATCTACCTGTTTCATACACGAACTAAGATAATCGGGCCTTTCATGTTGGCATTATTTTTACAAAGAAAATGCAAAGACTTTTGTATTCCTTCTATCCAAAACACGGCGCTCAAAAGCTTAACATTCACCTCGCCGTTACATTGAATACCACTGAAGCAAATACGATTAGTCAGAATGTTCTGAGAGTTAAAGTACTTGTAAATGCGCTTACGTTGACTTGAATGCTTTCATGAAGCATAGAATTTTTTTTTCTCTGTTATCGGACTCGATGTTTCAATAGATGTTGCGTGGAATTTTAATTTCAACCCATTGCACATGCCCCTCATTCAATGCCCATAGCTTCTGAAAAGTACCAGAGGTGACACGATGGGTTGAATCTACTATAGGTGAAGTTATGCAACAAAATGTCCTTGAATTTTAGGGGGGGACTTAACTTTTGGAAACGGTGTATTTCCAAGGCCATTTCAATGTGCATGACCTTTGAAAGAAGAGCCACCTTCCCTGGACAAGACACAAATCAATACAGATTCTATTGGAAAAAAATTCTAAACTTGTCACACACCTGGTCTGACCGGGTATGTTCTTATATATCAGGGGGGAAATGTTCACTCAGCTGCTCCAATGTAAACACATTACGAGCGCGCGATGTGAAATGTTACACGATTTAACCAACATAAATGTCGGACATTGAAACATAGTAGCGAACGTCTTCATCTATCATGTCTATTGAGAGTTACAGAATGAGACTTTGAAATCCATATATTGTGTCATGTCAACATCGGAGGGTATTTGTCATTCAACTGATGCAGATTCGTGACAGGTTTGCTACGTTTACGCTTAATGCAAAATCTACTGGAAATTATACGAATACCTATATTTTTGAAGGCTGATATGTTTTCTATGTTTAAAAAAATAGATAGAATTTACCTTGTACCAGCCAATCTTCTGAACATTATCCAAAACACCCCTGTTAATTTACCCCTTCCCAATCTCAAAATGCTTAAGGCCCTGTCACGTATTAAAGGGACATTTCGTGATCCACAACCTCGTCCCCGATTGACCTCAACGTAATTGAGATTTTTATATAATTTGCAAGGTGTGATGCCGAATACATTATCATATATGTTAATATGTGACGGAGCTTTTAAGGAAGGCGAAGTGACATCATCCAGATTTGGATCAGCAGGCCAATATTGCCTAAAAACCATCAAACTCTTGTGTAAAGTCATTTGCAAGGTACCGCTGGACTGTATACTGTGTAGGAGGAATTTTGTTTAATATTTAGACACAATAAATATCTTTTATTTTTTCGTTCTTTTTCTAAACTTTTTTTAATTAATAAACAATTTGAAATGTGAGTTTTGTTCAATTTCTAGAAGGTATAAAATGCGTTTCTTCAGGAACAAGGTTTAAAGTTTAAAAGTTAATCCGTTTCATACTTGACGTAGTCAAAATGACTAAAAACTGAATTAAAATTTGAAACACCTAATAATAGTATTGAGTGCGTAGTAGCTGCGTGCATGCGTGTGTGTATAAGAAGAGTAGATTAATATCCGCTTAAAATTTGATCAAGGTCAAGGATCGTGTACCTTTGACATTTGATCAAGTATTACGTTCCCATACGACCAATTGGTACTCATTTCCATGACGACGTTTAATGTGTGCAAAGCATTTACATAACTCGCACATGGCGTTACTTCCACTAAGAACTCTAATTACCGCTTCCGAACTTCTCTGCACTTCTCCAAGAGCCATTGTGCCGAGGCAGTGCATGGTCAAAGAAGGTGCATTAGTGTTCCTCAAGAATTGCCACCTTTTTCACCGGCTTTTGATCAACATGACGACTCACCATATATGAAAAGTTCAGCTTTAACATGATTGTTACTTCGCAACTCCTATAAATATCGTATCTTTGATTTTTAGTTGTGTGTACTGCAACGTTCATCAGCGGAGTGATACGGTTCAGAGATGGTGACGTCAAAACCAAATGGTAGACTCTTGACAATGTTGCGATCCAAAGTTTCACTTTATGTAAAAATTCAGCTTCACTGGACACCATAGAGAGCAAACCGTACATTGCTCTTTCATTGCTCGTATATTGAACTGCTGTGTAGACGAATGACCCCCATTAAAAGAGGCATTGATGAAGCTTACCCGGCATTTCAGCTGAAGCTATCGCCCAACGTCCGTCCTCAAATGTCGAATACAATTAACAGTATTCTATCATGGTTGACTTTCCCCTAATATACTACGTGAAACTTTCAGTTCATTGATCACCATTCGCTGACAGTATTCTGTCATTCTTCAATAAGAACTATGTGATACTCTATTCTTAACCCTCGTCTTACCAAAGGGGTGGTTGGTTTCCCCTGTGAACTTTTATCCGGTGCACGGTAGGCTAAAACGCCTAAAACTTTCGTAAAAAGTTTCCAGGTAATTGTTTTCACATCCTTTTCAGCCATTTTAGAAAAAGTCAAGTAAATGTGGCTTGTACCTATATCACTGGAGAAACCATGCCCAGGCGCAGACCACATGTTGTAATTCGATTTCCAGGCCTTGCAGTTCATTTTATTTGGTTGTAACAGCTGATTTCATCATTTTTTTCCCTGAAATTTGACCTGATGGGGAGCACATGCACATTTTCACAAAATATGAAATTTCTTCAATTTGCTCTCGAAATGAATATATATTGTTTAACACATAAAAATAACATACCCAAAACAGATAGGGACATTGATATGAGGATAAAGACATCCAGGTAATTTGTAGGCCAACTTTTAAGTTTTCCATAACTT
This sequence comes from Ophioderma brevispina, assembly GCA_023653785.1. NCBI lineage: Eukaryota > Metazoa > Echinodermata > Ophiuroidea > Amphilepidida > Ophiodermatidae > Ophioderma > Ophioderma brevispina. Next base: position 26,154 of record JAMKCH010000186.1, on the reverse strand, counting down.
TAATCAACAAATGTGTATATTACATGAATATTTTGACTCGTACTCACTGATTTTAAAACCACAAAGGTTATAGACGGGTCAAACAGTGTGCATAGTGTGAGAAACATGCATACGGAGTGTGTGTTCTTGTGTTAAAAGCCATTTTCGTCGTCTGCTGAATTTAACGTCGCCGGCGACGTTAAATTATAAAATCGTTCTGTTTACCCATAAAGAAGCTGATTTGGTCTTAATCATTTCGGGTGAGGGCTTTTGTATATAAAAGCTTTACAACCATGCAAAAACATCGATTTTGAAAATCTTGAGGGCGCACTATTTTTCAAATGTGCCAGTGTCTCTTTAACTATCTTTGTGCACCTATGAATCTACGCCACTGCGGAGCTCTTATCAAGAGCACATTTTAACCCATTAAAAATCACCGCCTTTATGATTGCACTACTATGCACTTATCTTTCAAGATTTGCACCTGTCTCGATGGAAGAATCCTATTTGTTAAAGATGAGGTCTTGAAAATAAAAAAGAGAAAACGTAATGCACCTTTTTCAAAATAAACGACATTTTTTAAACTACTCTCTCACTTCAAGCAGCCAGTACTACCTTATAGTTGCTTTTAACAAGGCGTAAAACAGGCTTTTTGGATTCTCCCATTTTGTAACGAGCACTGTATACATGACTTTACCAAATTTCGAAATAGCGGTGTTTTAAAGTCGGCCCAGTTGAAATGACCATTGATGACGACTGCGCGTTCAAGACGAGGATGGTTCCATCGACTAATTCAGCTAAATCATGTTCAAACATGAGATAGCTTGTATTGTGTTACATTAATTATCAATGTCCCAGGAAGTATCCAAGTCGTATTGCCCAAGCAGCAAAGTCTCTGCGTCCATTGATAAAGGTGTCCGTCCTTATTAGAGTAACACGCTCTAATTCATTCAATCAATAATTTGACATACGTGGCCTGTGGAAAACCGCTCACACATTCACATTCACAAGGTATTTTCAAGTAATTGTTGATAAAAAAAAAGCTCCAACTACTTAAAGTAGGTAAAGTCAATCCTGAGAGAGTTCATAGTATGGCCTCCTTTTGAAATATATTGTCCCTCTTGTATTTAGCGCCTGAGCCTTGTTGAAAATGATTATAAAAAATTCCACTTCCTACCGAGGTCCCCATAAAATAGGTTTAGTGTCCCTAGATGGGTCTTTATGTTTACAATAGAGAGATGGCAAATGTGAAAATCCTTCACAATTTTATCCCCAAATTGACAATTTAAGACATCCACTCACACCTGTACGCGCATCAAGGTGTGAGTGGATGTCATCAATTTGGGGATGAAATTGTGAAGGATTTTTACATTTGCCATCTATTGTAAAATAGACATAGACATCCATCTAGGGATTCTTATTTAGCGGGTGCCTCGATAGGAAGGGTTTTTTTCCAACAAAGTTCAGGTGCTAAATACAATAGGGAAAATATATATTCAAAAAAGGAGGCCATACTTCGAACTCTCTCAAGGTTGACTGTACCTACTTTGAGTCATTTGAGCTTTGTTATCTACAATTACTTGATAATACTTTGTGAATGTGAATGTGTGATCAGCTTTCGACAGGACACGTACGTACAATTATTGATTGAATGTACCTTCATTGGAACTTATTACTGTAAAAAGGGCGGGCACCTTTATCAATGGACATTGTGCACGCCACTATGTTTCAAAGACGTTGCTGCTTGGCCAATAAGACTTGGATGCTTCCTGCAACATTGAGAATGAATGTAACACAATGCAAGCTATCGCTTTACAGAATTTGAACAGAATTTAGCTGAGTTGGTCGACGGAACCTCAGACGGAACCATCCTCGTCGTGAGCGCGCAATCGTCATCAATTTGATCATTTCAACTAAGAGCGACTTTAAAACACCGCTATTTCGAAATTTGGTAAAGTCATGTATGCAGTGGTCGTTACAAATGTTCGAGAATCAAAATAGCCTGTTTTGCGTCTTCTCCTATTCAGACGGTTAAAAGCATCTATAAGGTAGTACTCGCCCTTTGAAATAAGAGAGTGGTTAACCGGGTTATCAAGGAACTATCATTTTGGAAAAGGTGCATTACGTTTTCTCTTTTTGTGTCGTCTGCAAGAATTGCAGAAGGCACATAGGGATTACTCTGGTCGTATGTCTGTGTGTGTATCTGTATGTGTGTCTGTGGTCAAAATGTTAACCCTTAGTATATTGCATGCCGTAGGAGTTCCGTAAGGGCTACGATGATGTAACTTGGTGGAAAGGAGGGGGTGGGGTGACATGTTGGTGACCTCATGTAACCTTGGTGACCCCATGTGACCTTTGGTCGGTCAAAATGTTAACCCTTAATATATTGCATGCCGTGTGAGTGCCGTAAGAGCTACGATGATGTAACTTAGTGGAAAGGAAGGGGCGGGGTGGGGTGACCTCATTTGACCTTCGTGACCTCATGCGACCTTTGGCCCCATTAACAAACCGCGACGGCAGACGACACTTGCGGTCCGGGGACCGCTGATTTTTTTTAATTTTCAAGACTTCATCTTTCACAAATAGGATTATTCCATCGATACAAGTGCAAATACTTATATCTCGAACTCTAAACGGAGAGAATAGTTTGAAATCTTGAAAGATAAGTGCACAGTAGTGCAATCATAAAGGCGGTGATTTTTTAATGGGTCAAATATATACACTTCAAAAGAGCTCCGCAGTGTCGTAGATTCATAGTTGCACAAAGATAGTCCAAACCGGTTAAAAAAGGTTGGCAATTCCTGAGGACTGCCAAAGCATATTCTATGAACCATGCATTGCCTGGGCAAAATGGCTCTTGCAGAAGTGCAGAAAAGTTCAGAAGCGGGAAGCACCGCTTTTAGGTAATTATTTTCAATATGATGGAAATAACGTCATGTGTGAGTTATGGGAATTCTTTCTACACATTAAGCTACATTAAAACGTCCTTTGTCGAAATGAGTAGAAAGAGGTCGTCGGAGGGGAACATAATACAAATTTGATCACATGTCAAAGGTACACGAACCTTGACCTTGATCAAATTTCAAGTAGATATTAATCTACTCTTTTTATACACACACACGCATGTACACAGACAGTCCTTCTGAAATTGTCAACTTTTCACCGGCTTTTATGACCACGACGAGTCAACATACATGAGAAATTCAGCTTTATCATTAAAGTTCATCTGTGTTGATGATAACTTATTATAAAGTTAAACTTTGCATTGCAACACATAGAAATATCGTAGGAATTTTTAGTTGTGTGTCCTGCAACATTCATCAGCAGAGTGATCGGCTTCAGAGATGGTGACGACAGAGCCAGATCGTAGACTCTTGACAATCCAAATAAAAATTTAGTTTCACTAGACATCATAGAGAGGAAACCGTACATTGCTCTTTCATTGCTCGTATATTGCACTGTTGTGTAGACGAATGACCCCCATTAAAAAGGCATTAATGAAGCTTACCCGGCATTTCAGGTGAAGCTATCGCCCAACGTCAGTTCATTGATCGCCATTCACTGACATGACAGTATTCTGTCATTCTTCAAAGAACTCTGTGATACTCTATTCTTAACCCCCGTGTTACCAAGAGGATTGTTTCCCCCAGTGAACTTTCCTTCGGTGTACGATGCGCTAAAACGCCAAAACCTTTCGTAAAAGGTTTCCAGATAATTGTTGTCTCATCCGTTTCAGTCATTTAGAAATGGCCGATGGTGGGTGGGGGTGGTTGCTGCCAAAGAGAAAAATCGTATTGTACATTTTTTATTTAATTTTGCACAGGGTGGCTGTAAAACTCTTGTGTATTAAAACTAGTCATTTTTCATCATTAGAGTGAAAAAACGCATTGACTCGATACATTTATTACCTCCTCCCCGCCCGTGGGGCTAAAACCAGACACAAAAAGGCTTGGGAAGAGGAGGGTTAAAGTTACAAATTTGTTGGTTTTCGGATTTCAAAGATTATTGCATCGAGTAGTCAAAACGCTTTAGAAATAAAGGTTATTTATTAAATATATTAAAAAAAAAAATGTGGCTTGTGCCTATATCACTGGAGAAAACCAGTTGCCCAGGCGCAGACCACATGTCGTAATTCGATTTCCAGGACTTACAGGGGCCGTAGCAACAAGTCAGGCAATTGAACAGAGCTATCATCTGCAGTTCATTTTAATTTTTTTGGTGGCAAGACAGCTGTTTCATAATTTTTTTCCTGAAATTTGACTCTTGATGGAGAGACATAGTTTAAATATCTTTGTGCACCTATGAATCTACGCCACTGCGGAGCTCATTTTATGAAGGAGTACATTTGACCCATTAAAAAATCACCGCCTTTATGATTGCATACTATGCGACCCGACGACCTCTTGAAGATTTCAAATATTCACTCCGTTTAGAGTTCGAGATATAAGTATTTGCAGAGTTGTCTCAATGGAATGAGGCTTGGCTAGGTGGAATGAAGTCTCGAAAAGAAAAAAGAGAAAACGTAATGCAAGTTTTCCAAAATGAACGACAGTTTTAATTTGATAACTCGGTTACAACTCTCTCTCGCTCTCTCTCATTTTCAAGAGCTAGTACTACCTGATAGTTGCTTTTAACCGTCTGAATAGGAGAAGGCGCAAAACAGGCTCTTGGATGTTCCCAATTTGTTACGGCACTGCATACATGACTTTACGAAATTTCGAAATAGCGGTGTTTTTTTTTAAAAGTCTCCCTATGTTGAAAAGATCATTGATTACGATTGCGAACGCGCAAAACGAGGATGGTTACCTCGCCAATCAGTAAATCCTGTTCAATCTCGGTTTAAAACGATAGCTGCATGTGTTACATTCATTCTCAATGTTGCAGGAGGAAGCATCCACGTCTTATGCCCAAGCAGCAAAGTCTAGATTGAAACATAGTGGCGTGCACAAATCAATGGTAAGGCGCCCTCCTTGTTACAGTAACAAGTTTTCATATTGAAGGTACATTTATTCAATAAGAAACATACGTGACCGTCGAAAGATGATCACACATCCACATTCACATGTATTATTCAAGTATTCTCTTGTAAAAAAAAAGTTAAAACTACTCCAAAGTAGGGTTAAAGTCAATCCTGAGAGAGTTCACAGTAATATGGGCCCTACTTTTGAGAAATATTGCCAATGGATTTAGCAAATGAGGCCGTTGAAAATGATAACAAAAAAACCCACTCTACCGAGGTCCATAAAATAAGTTTAGTGTCCCTATATCTACAATATATGAGATGGCAAAATCCCCAAATTGCCAATTTATGACATACTCACACATTGATGCGCGGTGTTTTCCACATGCAAGTTTGCATTGGCCATTCATTTTTTGTTTTTTTTCACAAGACCATTTTCTGTATACACAGTTTCTGTTCACAACGAACACTTTGACAGAATTAAATTTTCTTGCTTATCCCTTTGAGCGCCAGACCCCTGAAGTGACCGACACCCCCTACCCATAGTGAATTTGACATTCATGAATGGAGTGCAGTGTTGGTCTCGATCATGTTCCGAGGTCTATTTTGTTTTAGGGCTGCAGTTAAAACATGAATATATATTGCACACTCATTACTTTTAGCTTTTTGTTCAACTCGGGGAGATGCGAAATGTTCTATCATGATGTGGGCCACTTCAACGCGGATGTTTCTGATGTCAGACAAGAACGTGCTGTGCAATTTACTGAAGTACTGAAATAAACCAATTCTATAATCCCCGTTCTAACCAATTCGAGCAATCCCATATTCCAATTTTGCTAATAATACACTATATTTTTAGTGAAACCTCTAGCAAAGCAAGAGGACACCCCGGGGAGGCACCACCTTCTACAAATCGTACCTAATAAAATATGCAGTGAAGTTAATATAACTCGAAAAACCATATTTGCTTGTATGCGACGATGGAGGAAGTCGAACGAAACATTGAATATTTTAGTCAACAAAAATACAATATAATACTTTCTGCAACGATGGAATAAATGGTCCCCCTGTTTATAATCAATAAATTGCAATGAAAACTGCGCGAAAATTATCGTTCCTCGTACCACGATGCCATGCCCGCTCAACAAAGTTTCCAACGCTGTAAAAGTATTTTTTAACGTAGTTTTGGCGGTCCTAATGTGTCTTTACTTCTATAAGAGCCATTGTGCAGATGTAATGGTGAACGAATTAGCATCCTTCTGAAATTACCAACTTTCTCACCGGCTTTTAAAGACCACGACGAGTCAACAAATATGAAAAGTTCAGCTTTATCATGAAAGTTCATCTGTGTTAGTGATAACTTATTCTAAAGTTCAACTTGGTTAAAGTTACAAACTTGTTTATTGCATCGACATAGTCAAAACCGCTTTAGAAATAATGATATTTTAAAGTGAAGTTAAACAAAATGTGGCTTGTGCCTATATCACTGGAGAAACCATGCCCAGGCGCAGAACACATGTTGTAATTCGATTTCCAGGTTCGATTTTCCGGGGCGTAGCACGAGTCGTGCATTTAACAGAGCATCATCTTGCAGTTCATTTTAATTGGTGGCAACAGCTGATTTCTTATTTTTCCTGAAATTTGACTTGATGGGAAGCACATAGTTTTAACTATCTTTGTTCACCTATGAATCTACGCCACTGCGGAGCTCTTATGAAGTGCATTCTGAGTGCATTCCGACCCATTAAAAAATCATCGCCTTTATGATTGCACTACTATGCACTTATCTTTCAAAATTTCAAACTATTCTCTCCGTTTAGAGTTCGAGATATAATAAGTATATGTACTTGTCTCGATTGAATAATCCTATTTGTGAAAGACGAGGTCTTGAAAATAAAAAAGAGAAAACGTAATGCACCTTTTCCAAAATGACAGTTTCATTGATAACCCGGTTAACTACTCTCATTTCAAGCAGCTACAACCTCATAGTTGCTTTTGACCGTCTGAATAGGAGAAGGCGCAAAACAGGCTCTTTGGGTTTTCCCACATTTGTAACATGACCTTACCAAATTTCGAAATAGCGGTGTTCTAAAGTAGGCCCCGGTTGAAATGAACATTGATGACGATTGCGCGCTCAAGACGAGGATAGTTCTAGAGACCAATTCAACTAAATCCTGTTCGAACTCTGTAAAGAGATAACTTGGATTGTGTTACATTCATTCTCAATGTTGCAGGAAATATTTAAGTCTTATTGCCCAAAAAGCAAAGTCTTTAAAACATAATACTGTGCACAATGTCCATTGATTAAGACGCCCGCCCTTTTTACAGTAATAAACTCCAAAGCAGGAACTGTTCGTTCAATAATTGAACATACGTGGCTGATCTCACATTCACATTTACAAGGTATTTTCAAGTAATTGTGGATAACAAAAGCTCGAATGACTCAAAGTAAGTAATGTCAATCCTGAGAGAGTTCACAGTATGCCCTCCTTTAATTTGAAATATATATATTGTCCCTTTGGTATTTAACACCTGAGTCTCGTTGAAAATGACAACAACAAAACCCACTTACTACCGAGGTTCCCATCTGATAAGTTAAGAGTCCCTGGATGGGTGTCTATGTCTACAATAGAGAGAGATGGCAAATGTGGAAATTCTTCACAATTTTATCCCCAAATTGACAATTTACTAATTTATGACATCCACTCACACCTTGATGCGCGGTTGTTTTCCATCTGCACGCGCATTTGTCCCATAGTCTTTTTTCACAAGAACCTTTTCTGTCTACACAATTTCTGTTCACAATGCCACGTTAACATGAATAATTTCCTATTGCGGGCTAACATATAAACCCTTCGTACTGACCCCCTGGACGTACCTACATAACCTCATATCAATCTGGAGTACAAATGAAAACGTAATGCACTTAATACATGGCAATTTTCTTGATAACCCTGTTGGTTGACTCATCTGACTTCGACGCAGTGTGTACTACCTATGTTGTTCTAACTCCTGAATGGAAGGCGCAAACATGCTCTTGGTTCGCCCACTTTCTAACGACACTCTAATGAATTTACCAATTTCGAAATCTCGTGTTCGAAATTATTCCCCGTTGAAATGTCATGATGACGATTGCGCGCTAAAAAAAGAACACCAATTCAACTAATCCCTTTTCAAACTCCTGTCATGAGATCCTTGGCATTGTGTTACATCCATTTTCAACGTTGCATCAGGACTTTGCCCAAGCAACAAAGTCTGGCGTGCACAATTTCCCATGTCTGCACGCACCGCCGGGTAGTCGTGTGCCACGTTATAAAACTGTATGATAAGGATAGGACTAGCCTGGTGCATTCGCAGGATAATTGCACGCGACTGTATTGGTCAGTGCAGCGCCCGCCCTGCACTGACCCATCGGTCACGTGATTATCCCTGTCTAATGCACTAGGCGTGGTCCTTATCCGTCCTATACTTTGAGAACACATATAGGATCAAATCAATACATACATTAAATAATTTTACCGTAATTTATAAAATGTTTGAGTATTTTTTAAAATAAATTAAAAACCACTTCTACACTCCAACATGTCCAAAGTTATACTCTATAATAGTGCCAAAAAGACCTTGATGCAATTCATTGTTGATTAGTTTTGTTTGAAAATGATCTGGAAGTGCAGAAAGGGTAGACGTTTCATATCGAGTCCATTGACTGCAAATGAGGTATAAATTGATTCCGTCATGCGCTACATGACGTTGTGCATAGTGCTTGAGGGAATGAATGGCATACCTCATTTGCATCAATGGGACTTCTATACCAAACGTCTACCCGAGAAGGATCATATCTCTGTAAAGGCTCTTACACGAGTTACTTCTCCGTTCGTGGGCTGGAATTGGCTGAGGTGGCGTAGCCCGAAGCCATTCTCAGCCCGAATGGAGAGTTACAAGAGTGGTAAATCCACTTAACACACACGGTGACGTCCCCTATGGCTTTTTTTTCGCTCCATTTATTTTCACGAATGGAGTGTTTTTGAAGTTAGTTGCTCGTTCACAAGATAATCAATTACCGATTAAAGCCGGAATGTTTCAACGGTTGGTAGAATGGTGTGAATTAAGATTCTTTAAAACGCAATACTGGAAAAACATTCTGTGATTTGTATATTGAGAAGATTAGGTTCAATAGTGATCGCATTTTCAAGTCCCGCATCAGCATTTCGTACTGCGGATTTCATTGGTATAGGTTCGTATTGGAATGTGTGTCACAGTTGCTACAGAGTGGATGTACATTTATATTTGAGTACTCGTCATTGACTTCAATACCCACTGTTGATAATTAGAGTAGAACTGTTTATTATGAAATTACCGGGTAAATGTTGTAAGCGAGAATACAAAGTGGATATGACCCCGTATCTTGGAATTACACGCTAAATGCACTTGCAACTTGATGATGCCCTTGTAATCTATTTTATTGTATTATGATCATATTTCGTGTTCAAAATGAAATAAACCTGAATGTTCATGGATATGAATCCAAAATCTGCACTGAGGGAGTTATGGATTTACCGAAGGAGGAGGATCTGTACATACTGATCCATAACCCAGATATCAAGTAAATGCCGATGGCAGAATCATAATTCGGAATAACGATCGACTAATGGCTCTATATGGGGACACGATTTCATCGGCATTTGAGTGTTTTTTCTCCCTGGATATGCAAAGGATTAATAGTAACTGGTATAGTGTGAAGGTGCGTGGTCGGTTTTTTCCTATAAGGCCAAAAATATGTCGGCTTTTCGCTCGCATACAGGTTTTCAAATCGCATTTACCACTTCTTTTTTTATGAACAGTTTTTTTCAATTTATTAATCGTGGCCGACTAAAAATGTCGCGGGGAAATAGTTTACATACGATACCCCCTTTAAAAATTTTACAGGAGACATTTTTTTTATTTATGAATACAACTCACGAACACTCTAACCCTAAAACCAAAATTTAAAACAAAAATGGTTACATGTACAACATGAAAAACCTGCGGTAGGCATATCCTTATTGACTTAAAGGTGCAACTAGATATTTTGAGGCAACCCAAATATTGAGGTCTATAGTAATTTCATTAGATTAGATCTCATATGTATATACTTACCTTGTATTTCGCTACAGAAATGCCGTTAAAAAGGAGAAAAAGATGATTGATTGATTAGTATTTAATGCTAAAACATAGGCTGAATGTTCTATTTGCACCTATACGAAATTAGAAATTTCACAATTTAAAAAATTTTGTACCAAAGAACATTTCTCAGCTTAATCCTTTTAGAGGGATATTTTTGGATGGAAAGCCTTACCTCAGGGCAAAATCAGTACTGGTCGATTTTTTAAGGAACGCCTATGTAAATTCTCGTTGCAACCTTTAATGGCCTATAGAAAGCCTTGCTTTGATTTTCTGTCGTGCACGACCAGAAAATCAAAAGCACCTAATTATCATCTTATTACAAAAGAGGTGTATTCAGCTTAATTAATTCACTTCATGTGTTATTGAATAGTTTGACAGGCATTTAAAAGATAATGCAAAAACTCAGGGTTCGAAAAAATGGGGCGCTTGCTTCCTAGAAATGTCCTTTGTTAAAATGAAACAAAATGAAATTTTACGTCGCATAATTTCCTATGAACAAACTGAAATTCATGCATATACTTTACCCAATGACACGTAGAAAAATACTATGATTATGATTTAAGCTAAACAATAAACAGGTAAACACAAAGTAAATACATATAAAGACACGCACAAGATTACAAGACCAGCAGTTTTTTAATTGACAATTAAAAAAACATACTGAACAAACTATTTTAGCCTAATAAACATACACACAGTGAGGATAAATGAATAAAAGTAGATCATCCATGCATGAAATATAAGATCAACCAAGTCAAATTTCAAAAATTTAACACAAAGAATTTCTATTTTTGAAAAATGTTCATTGAATACACAATATCATACAAAATTACAATAAAAAGTATTCTTGTGAGTTCATAACTTACACTAGAAACAATAAACACAACAAACAACAAAGGAACGACCAAAATTAACTCGTTGTATGGGTATAACATCGTTTATTGCATGTGATTTTTATCAAACGCAAATCTATTTCTAAATTGTGGGCTCATATTGTAATACCGGCTTTGTATTGTTTTTCCTGCTGTTTTGCAGCGAATGGGGCGAATGTATCCAATAATACGGCATTCGTAAAAACTTCGGCGAAAGCAGTCGCTTTTCTGAGTTTACGAATGGCGTGTTATTGTTTAATTTTTCGCTCCATTCGTGCAAATAATGGACGAAAAAACAATAGGGTGACGTCACAGCTGTGTTTTACTCAAAGACGCTTAGAGTGGCTAACTTTCTCGCACCTCCCTGCAGTCTCAAAACAAACCCATAGTGATGAACACGTCAATGTAATTGAAGAGAAATACACATTTCGCACTGCCCTTACTTTTGTCAAAACAAACCCATCAGGGACGATTTGCATATAAATGCAGATGAATTTTTTATTAATTTTAGTATTGTTTTTACTGTATTATATGTTAAAGACCAACGCAGCCATTCATGTAACAAACATGATGTTTCTGCTTTGAAAACGATTTTATTGTGAATTTTGGGTTTCTTGAAGTATAACTTAATTCTATGGCCACATTATATAGCAACCATATATAGTCCATTTCTCTACCTTCCGTGCGTGTGTCTACCATTGACGCCAGTCTTTACGCACGCGTCAAGTTTGCATCATTTGTGGCGCGATTTGTAAAAACGCCGTCGCTTTAAGCCAGCGCCTGCGGTTTACTGGTGCGCACATCAAATCTCGCACTACCGTCCTGCACTTTAGCAGCTAAACTTTCTAACCGGCTTTCGAACGTGACAAATTATAACATAAGAATTTTATATTTAAGATCAATATTTATTGTCAAACGTTATAGTCATTTGAGAGTACAAACAAGCTTGTTCTCGTTAAGTAAGAGGTACCGCGTTTCGGAAAAAAACAGTACAAAATCACAGTATTTGGAATGGTCTCTCTGCGCATGTGAATTCCAAACTATAGTAGATTTCAAAATTTAAGTGAGACGTCGTTAACAAAGTTTTGTTTTAGTCTGTCCATTCACTGTGAGAAGAGTAAATATTTTAATGGCCCACAGGTAGAAAGGTTTTGGTACTCATACAGTGTATAGCAATGTAGCTGTGTTAAAAAATGTGGACATAAAATACATTGTTTCACATCTAAGATAGCTTGGATGTTTATTTGGAAAGTCTCAGGCTTGAAAACACCAGGCAAATATTTCATTAAATGTTTGTGTATTTGAACCATAATTACCTTTGACTAACAAATATCATTCTTTATCACAATATTGGAGAAATTTAAAGCATTCATGTACCAATGCACATAACACAACTAAGTTTTTATTTGCCATAAAAAGGGGGCCAAATGGTAAAATGATTAGCACAAAGAGGATTGACAAGTCATTATATAATGAAAGACCATTGATAGAACTAACTGCTCACCCCCCCCTAGGTTCAGTAAGCCGTTCTGTAAAGTAACTTTTTTATACCATGGACACAATATGTTTTGGGATGGCAACAAAGGACTAGTCTCCACTGCCGGGATTGAACCATCAACCCTATGGATTTATGATATGGAAGCCTCACGCGATAATTTTGAAATCTACTATATACGTGTTTTATTCAACCAATATTTTTTTCAACACAATCTAAGTAAGACCCTGGGACACCCTAGATGTAGATACAAGTTCGTAGATGGTATATATACGATGCAGAACATGTTAAATGTTATTGAGATTGAGCAGTAAGTCGAGTACAAGTGATTTGACGGTATTTCTAGTCTCTACTAGATGGGCCAGTCTCCGTTAAAGTGTTCAAGGTTTGGTCTCCAAAATGACGAAATATCAACATTAAGGAATTCCTGAAAAATCATTGAAAAATCGTAAACTTAATATTCTCAGAACACGGCCACAATGCATGGGTGATCTTAAAAATAATCCGTTTTAGTATATTGCCTAACGTAAACACTTCAGTAAGTAACGTATCTGTCGTTACGTATCTGTCGGGCCTTTTTTCTTAGTCGTGATGTTTTAATGAAAAAGTAAGTGGCTTCACGACTTAGTATCTATACGTATAAGGTATAACCCTTACTACTAAAGCATGGTGTGGTATGCGACTTTATGTATAACGATATTTCAAGAGCGTAGCAGAAGGAGGCGACGTAAAAACGTAAGTATCTGTCGCGGTATGAACGTAACAGGAGGGAATTTCTTTCATTTCAAGGGCTGGAAATTGTTACGTTGAACCCAGATTTTTATGCAAAAACATGTATAAATAACATTGACATCCTCTCGATTTATCACATATCGGAACATAGGTATTCAGTTAATTTTTAAGCAATTTTGTATGGCCATTCAATTATCGTAACGTATTGTCTGCATATTGGCGACATGCTCTCAGAGACCCCTTGCGAACCTTTAATATCCATATTAATCATGTTTTAACTTAACAATTAAGTGCCCCATAAAGAGGCTGATAAAAATGCATGCAACTGTGATATGCGCTTCTTTGTAACGAGCAGGGACACATTTTAAGAACGGATTTTTGGACTGGCGACATGGCGAAAATCAAGATTATGCATCTTAAATTAACCTTATGCTGGATATTTTTTGCCCGGTTACAATTTCTAGTCCGGATCATTTGGAAAAAATACTCCCCCTCCTAAGTAATAATTTACTTATTCATAAACATTCATTCTGAAGGCCAGAAAACAATCTTAAACTGTGCATGACTGTGATCGACCCTAAAATGACTTTTTGAACCTTATCGGAGAATGGACCTAGAAGTTGTGAACTTGGTGACCTGCGTGCATTATCTGATGAACCCTACATTATCTGATGACCCGTCCATTATCTGATGACCCATGCGTATCTGATGACCCATGCATTATCTGATGACACCCGTGGCATTATTATCCCTGATGACATGCATTAACTGACAGAGCCCAGTGCAATCGTGAAAAATAATGCACACTGAAAACTATAGAAATCTAACACGAGAAGTATATGTTCAAATAAATTTTAAAAATACGGCCGCCGTTTTTTATAAAACGCTATTAATGATGGTACGTTCGTTCAATACTGAACACACAATGCCTGTCGAAGCTTATCTCGCATTCACAAGGGATTTGTCAAGTAATTGTAATACAAATGACTCAAAGTAGGTAAAGACAATCTTCATAGTATGGCCTACTTTTTGAAATACAATGTCTCGCCTGGTATTTAGCACCTGACCATGTGAAAATAATCACCAAAAAAACAACTTCCTACTGAGTGTACCCATGAAATAAGAGTCCCTAGATGGGCGTCTAAGTCTACCATAAGAGAATATCCAGATTTTGTGTATGTTTATCAAAGGCGAGAATTATGGTGTAAAACTGTAACAAACATAGGCAAAAAAAGTCCATTTTGGTTGTACAGGGTTTCCTAAAAGTTGGCCCCAATTTTTTGTAAAACGTGGTTCAATTTGTTGGTTCAGTGCCATGAATAAAATAGAAATAAGTTTGGACTACTTAAATGACATGAGATTTCCCAAAAGAAGCGCCCCCATTTTTGTCGAACCCCCCATTTTTTTTTGTGCGTATTTTGGAATGATACCATTGTATTAGATCACACCTGAAATGAATAAGCCGAATACACCGTCTTTATGTGTAAGATGAGATTTATACTTTCTGTCGGTTCTATTGGGACGATTACTATACAGGCCAGTTCAAAACACGGTTTTGCGGTTTTCCTTTTGTACTTGTTTTTTCAATAAGCCTTTTGAAACGGTCTCAGCAGTGTCTACAACCGATTCCGTAAATTTGAGGAATTTGTATTATCCTAAAAAAATCCTCCCCCTCTGTAACTTTAAGTGTTTGGTTATTAACCAAATGGTGAATAAAGGCACAGCTATTGGCAGCTATTGGATTTTCTATCTGAGCCATGTAATAGTTTTTACTACCACATGGCTTGGAAATAAAACCGGTGATATCATGATCCTAAAAAAACAAAATTTACTGCTAAATTGTGCATAGTAAAATATCATCATTTGCGGGTCAATTTTAAACAGGTTCCATTTCAAGACCGGCTTTGCCTTGTGAAATAAAAAAGTCAAAATTTGACCGAAGGATATATTTTTTTACAATCACACTCTTGGGCATTCAATATTTGTATACTAATGACCTGTGACCTATTTTGTTGGATAATGTGAAAACAAGCATAACATCAGATAAGGTAAACTATTCCTTATTTCAATCCTTTAAGCTAGAGAAACAATTTCCACCACATATTACCTGAATCAAAGCAACTTTTAACTTTTGACCCATGTGCACAACAAAATTGACTTTTTCACTATTTTTTTAGTTTTCCCCCCCTAACTCCAAAACTATAAGCCATAGATAATGTAAACTATACCTTTTTGGAATCCTGTAACCAGACAAATATCATGGTGTACTTTTCAAAACAATCAGAACATTTTAAAATATTGACCCCTGTATAACCTTGAAAGCCAAGCTGGGGTCCATTAACCCCTTTCCCTGGACCCGTGCTAGGCACATTCATGGCCTCACACACCAGGGACTTTAGGGCAGTCTGCGGTCAGAATTGCTGTCTCGCTAGTTTTGAGTAATGGTTCAACTTGACTGGCCTAAAACAATGGAACTGCTGAACCGAATCTGGGCTAGAAGTAGCCCAAAGTCCGGGGAATGTGTTAAGGGGGTTGGTAGGGGGTTGGCAAGAGCTTCCATCAATTTTATGGATTATCAATGCCTAAAGTACTCGTGTGTAAAAATTCACAATTTTATCCGGAAGCACACACTCCTTTCCACTACAGTCCCTTGCTAATGGGATTTTCGGAATATTTTATATTTGACAATATGACAATTTTGTGGCCAAACTCACGGACTTCATGACATCATATTGTAATGCCATACTCATATTTGGTACTTATTTTGTGTATCAATGGTAAGAGGAGGACCATAGCTAGCCACTGATAATCAAAATCACAGCATTGCGTGCTTTACAATGAATTCCTGAGTTGGTGAAGAGATGAGGGTTAAGGGGCTGAATGTCCATTATCTTTTAAAAATGCTACGAATGTTGATATGATGCAACATTAAAGGTGCGTGTTCTGATCGTCTTTGGGACACCCCTGATTTACACCCGATAGTAATTGATTTTGATATCAGAAGAAAAGCCACTTTTCTTTACATGTCGTCCTGAAATTGAGCCCTCAAATCCATTTAATTCCAAGATATAAACAAAAAACCACCGAATTAATGGCTAACCATTAATTACCAATATTGAATAGGGCTTTGCAGTACATGCATTTTGCGCATGTTTCTAACCATCAAACCAAAGTTTGTTTCCCACGGACTTGATGGGGCATATGTAAACCATTGCGCCCAGGCTCTCACATCAAGTAGAGAACACAATATACATAAATTGGAACACCTCACCTTAAAGCGGCACTGGCACATTTTCACAAAATATGAAATTTCTTCAATTTGCCTTAAATGATAGTCTAGGCCATTGGAAGAACAGAGATATATTTTTACACATAAAAATAACATACCCCCAACCCATTGGATATGAGGATAAAGACATCCAGGTAATTTGTAGGCCAACTTTTAAGTTTTCCATAACTTTATTACAAATGTGTATATTACATGAATATTGGACTGCGTTCACTGATATTAAAACCACAAAGGTTATAGACCGATCAAACAGTGTGCATAGCGTGGGAAACATGCATGTCGCTGCGTGTTTACTTGTGTTAACGCCTTTTCTTCGTCTCTGATATAAAATCGTTCTTGGTTACCCATAAGGAAGATTATTTGGTCTTCATCATTTCGGGTGAGAGCTTTGTATACTAAATCCTTACAACCATGCAAAATATTGATTTGAAAAATCTTGAGGGCGCACTATTTTTCAAATGTGCCAGTGTCTCTTTAATGCATGTTAAAATTTAGGTAAAAACTACTGATAGTGGCTTTAAGATAATTTCCTCAGATCCAAACCTCTTCTTTCATCTGGTTATTCTCCCAAAGATCAATTGTCATGTCCATGAGTAAGGATGTGACAATTACATATTCACAAAACAAGCCGTAAGGATGTGACAATTACATATTCACAAAACAAGCCGAACTTGTATTATAATAAATTTGCTTGGCTTTTATTAATAAGAGGTAAAATATACATACATTAGTATGAACACAAGATAAACAAGTGAATTCTATCCATGGTCTCTCATTTTTAAATTGATTATGTCATATAATACAATATTTAGACAATAAAATGCACATCAAGTATTTTCTATATAATATTTTGGGGAAAAGACCGAAGGGTAGGTTTTGTACAAGAAACCTACTTTAGTGCAAATTCAGTACAATGAAAAACACATTCTTAATCCATCCTTCACCTGGCAAAAGGATATTGCTTTTTGTTTGATCAATGTCAATGGTAACACATCAAAGGCAACACACTGGCAGTGTGCTTCAGGTTGCACACCACCAAATAAATTGCCATTGGTTTATGTACAGAAATGGCCCTAATTAAAACGTAAATTTCTCATTAACGATAGGCGACTCAGTCGCTTCAATTATGGGCATTATCTTGGACTGCTAGACCTCTGCTATTCAGCAAGAAGAATCCATAGTTGACCACGGATTTTTTCGAGCTACTGAATGTAAAAAGATTGAGACCACAATGATTTCCGATCCCCTCTAAACTGTGGCTTCTAGTCAAACTATTCCTATGGGGGGTGTAAAAGTAATACTGTAATTACTTCAGTAAGTAAGCCTCACAAAATTTTTGGTCTTGATATTGTGCTGATTTGTATCTTTAAAATAATTTATAACACAAAATATGGCCCGGGAAGTTCATTTTCATTTTTCAATTTTAATTAGGACCTGTCACTTTTTTACCCTTTTTTTCCAAACACTTTTCGCCCGAGGTGCCAGACCAGATCTAATTATTGGTGTGAAATCTTCAAACATTTGGCCAAAAATTAAGCCATGTGTGGAAGGTGGATTACCAATGTGATGTACCAACTTAGCACTAAATTAGGTGGGGTTGCAGTTGTCGATCCGGGTTACCCACCTTTATATACAATGCCCAAATACGTTTATTTTATTATGTGTCATATGACAAAATTTTCTTTTAATCTATTCCCGTGTGATACAGCAAATCTGATTGGACACTTATGGATTTATTTTTATATCACTGGGGCATGGTCTGTAATGGTTCTCGTGGTAACTTTCAAAACCAACCACCGGCTGCTCAATCACTTCACAGAGATTGAACCATGTTTCATTGTTTCAAACTAGGAACCGGTCCCCACGGGACTTACTGGTGGAATCACATAAGGCAACTGGCATTAATTTTGAAGTCAAGTCGCCTAATTAACTTGCGGTGCTCTTGACACAAGATTAACTCACATGCTACAGGTGGGCATTTTCAATAGTATTTCAATCATTTGTTGCAATAAAGTTCACACTATGAGCCAGAGGTGGCTTCAAAATCCACCGCGTTATGTCCAGTTGGAACCAGTTTCTTTTGTTCTACACAATGGAACTAGGTTCAACCACCAGAAAACTGGCAGTTGAGTTTTGAAGCCAACCCAATGCAATACATTTATCTGTCAAGGACACATTTCAGTGGGTTGTACAAGCATTGACATAAACTGACCTTGTGTGATCTGACTTCCCTCTACACTCCATTTCCTACATCCGTGCAGTGATGTCAGTACAATATTTCATGGTCACACCAGCAAACCACCCGCTGGCTTAAAGCGGTGTCGTTTTTGCATGTGCGCACGAAGGCGGCATATCTTGATGCCTGCGTAAAAGCTGCTTCAAGGTTATGACATCACTGCACGGAGGTAGCAAAATGGGCAATACAAGCAATATGAGTTAACATATGCTCATCCACCAAGGACACAGTTCAGTGGGTTCATGGCATTTGTACATGCATTGACATGAACTGACCTTGTAAGTTATGGATATCATATCATACCCAAAAACCAGGGGGGTGTATTTTCTAAATGCACTGGAAATTGAGAGATACTGAACTGTGCCAAGTGGATGAGACCACAATAGCCCATAGTGATAATGATTTTGATTTCAAATTAAAAATTGCTCTAAAAATAAAAGAGATGATTTTCATGAGGTTCAACAGCAGTGAAGATGGATGACTATCCGCAATATCCTCACCCCCTTCGCCTGGCCACATGGTTTCTAGAGTGTGGGACACAGAAGTTGACCTAACATGGCTATAATAATACTGGTGGTCTTGCAGTCTCCAAAAAGGAACTGAGCAAAGTGCCACTGAACCATCTCTAGTTTTTGGATGTTGCTCTGGACGTTGAAGGATAACATGTTCATAAAAACATACAAGCAAAATGTTTTTACTTTAATCTCCCATACTATAATACATATAAAAGAGGAATGAATAAACCAATATCAGTGCATGGCCTTTTTTTCTGGGGCAAAGGAAGTACTTGTCTTTCTGAGGATGTAAGGTGCAAAAATCATTTATGCATTTTTGTTGTTTTTACTGGGAGGGACAAGTGGGCAATGCTCGACTTTGTGGAAATTTCCCCCTGCACTGCCACTGGAATAAACCCAGACCCTCTATTATAGCCAATAGCCTAATGCTCCTGTTATTGGCTTGGGCACACTGTTTGACCCCGTGCAATTGTCTCTTCTTTTTAGAACCATTGAATCTATGGCAACACATTTTGACATTGACAACTGATTTTAAGTAATGATTTTTCTCCAAATCTAGTTTTACATGTCTATCTCTGGGAAATGGGCATATAAGAGCACTATAAAAACATAGAATCATGACCCTTTGTCGGTCCTAATGGCAAGATTCCTCCTGCAATGGATTTTTTCCTGATTTGGCAGAAGTAAAGCTCTTGCATGTCCCTTATCTGCCCCACGATGGAATTTCGAAAATTTTACACAGGATGCAGTTAGTGGAATAAAAAATGCAATTCAGGAGATCGTCAAAACTGTGTCGCTGTTTATGTGTTTTTGGTTTATAGTTCGGTTTTTGTCATAACAGTTGTGAGGGATGATCTGTCTGTTAAGTTACTTCCCCATTCAGACTTTCTGACAGTAAAAACGCTTCCGGTCTTCTGGTGAGTGACAGGATTGAAGAAGTTATTCCTCGGTTTACAGCAACATGAAAACTGGTTAAAACAGATCCACCCTTGGATAATCCCTTTTCTCTCTTGGTAAGTGACCCCTGGCAAATGTCCCCAAGATGACTTGAAGTTTGTCCTGTATTAATCTACAGATATATCTAACAACTTGTTAGTTTAAATATCAGGCCGCTACAGAATCGCCTGCCCGATAGCCCGGGACGATTAGTTGATTTGTTTTCGGGCAAGTAAAACTTTGGGTAGTCGTGCCCGTTCGGGGGCAGTCCCAATATCAGCTAATGGTTTATGGTTTACCTGACTTTACTTTACTACTCCCAAACAGTCACTATATTAACAGAAAAAAGTAATTACTAGACCTAATTCCTTTACCAGTTTTTACGGTAAAAAACCGTTTCTGAATACGGAACGACAAAAATTAAAGATATAATCTTACACAACGTCGAAAGAACCAGCTGGGAATGATCTCGTACAGCCAGCTGGCTGGTCTGATCTGCTGTACCGCGGGGAACAAAAGATTTAAACATAATAATTTGTCCGGGAACTTCCCCAAGCCAGTCTAAGCTTTTCAACTATCCTGAATAGTTTCATGACTTGTCAGCTCATGACCACGTAATCAATGTCACCCGACGTGTCATTTTGTTGGTGATTACAAATTTGCAATTCCGGTTAAGATTCTAAACTAAGTTCTAAATTTGTTTTGTGTCAAATAGCACCGCGTGGGCCATGCCGTCCGGTTGGTTGCCGTCAGCCATTGTGTACAGTTTTCAAGCTAAAATGAACGTATTTTTCGCAATAAAACACATGAATGATTTATTTAGACTTCACATCTATGTTTATCATGTCTGAATGATTTTTTAAAATAAATCTGCTTATTTACATGTTGTTTATTTTTGTTACTTGCAATTAACATATGGATGGAAGCTATGTTCACTGTGTTTTTGGTTTGATCCAATTTAATACATGGGGCAGGTCTGCTGCTAATGTAAATACTGAACCAGAAGAACACAAAGCGTCTCGATACTATTGGCGAACAGTGTCGGGCCATGCAAATTAATGATTTGACCCGCTTGTGGAATATTTTGTATTATAACGCGCATTTTAAAGAGGATTGGTAGGGGGCCGATTATAGGTAAGGCGAACCTTTTTTTTTGGATCGACATGTCGATGATTTACACTTCTGTAACAAAGATGTGGTTGCCTACCAGGACCCTTTAGTTTAATACTCACCAAAGGTTGTGAGAATTTTTATTTTAATACATGTATACTTACGACTGATCCAACTAGTGCATTTTTTGGTGTTCTTAAAAAGCCATCAGACACCCCTTATCCCACATTAAAAATTTCGGTGCGCCCATGCCTAGGAGCGGTCCCACGCTAGCATCGGTAGGCCCATCACTATCGCCACGGGCATCCATGATCCTTTGCTAATTCTTTGTACCTCCCCAAGGCTCCACTGCGGGGAAGGGCCTGGAGAGGGTGACTAGTTGGTCATTCGTAAGTATACATGGATCTACCAATAAATCAATCTCACAACTTTGGTGAAGTATATTCATTTTTCCATTTTATAATTACTAAATGATCCCACTAGGTGGCTGCCTGCCACACTGGTCACTAGGTGGAGGAGTGAGCCGGTGTCTCAGTTGCTACGGGTTTACGCCATGTGAGTTCTATGGAAGCGGAACTAATTTCCCTCCCTCACCAATCTCGCGTTGTCACTGCCCCAATGTACATTACATATATACAGATATTAGTAAGCATATCATAGACCCTATGGAAGAATACAATTATATATTTATACCGGCTCCTCACTTATGAGCATCATGGCAAGGATGTTTAGCATCCTTCCTCTTACACTATGCTGCTTGCTGACAGGATGGTTTTGTCACAATGTTCAAAACTAGTAAGGACGTCGTCATACTTGTAAACATTCTGGAAGTTGTATGCGTCCTCATCTGTGTACTTCCATAAGCCAGTAATGGTAAAATCCTAAGTGAAAAAACCCAGATGTTGGCTAACTTCAAATGTCCAAAAGAATTGCCGGGTTAATGGCGATGTTACTGACCAGTGACGAGGGCTTTCATTTTAAAAGGTCAGAGAGGTGATCGAGGAAGTGACCAGCGTGATAATGTTGCTTTGCTGCAGGTTAAGGTAAGTGATGAAAAGTGGTCAGAAATTGAGAATCCATAGATTTTCTAAGAAGGTAGGAGGAGGTAAAACTAAAAATCTCGAAGTGCTCCGACTGGACTCGATGTTTATCACCAGAAGCTTGGGAAGCTCTGAAGAACTGTAGGCGGCAGGTATAAAATCGAGTAGTAGGACTGTGTTTGGCTACTATAAATCCAGAATACTTTACCTTTCCGAAGAAGAGAAGCCGATCCGGAAAAGTCTGCATCGAATCCGAGTGGTGCATAAAGTTGGCGACCGTTATGACCCTAAAAAGTTTGAAAACTGCCGACAAAACCAATCCAATCCAAGACCGGCGGTTGTATGTATCTCAAACATAGACAAATAATATCTATATTTGTGTCTGTTATCAAAACATATATAGAAATAGAGCCCTCATTTTCATTTAAATTTTTGGCCAGAGAGTGATGGACATATGATTCGAGCCAGATGGAGATTGTACAGTTAGATCGAGTCCCGATTTTTAGTCCGTCGCAACAGGAGCTGTATGTGGATCAACTTAGAATTTCATCACCAGAAGTAGAAGCGTCGAAGTCTCTATAGTAGATAATGGAGGGGACTGTCTTTGCATCTGCTGCCAGGAGGCAGCTTCTATGAAAAATCCTTGCATTAGGAGGCGCGCTTTGAGAAAGGCTTCCACAGTTAAATATATAGATTTTATATAGGACGCGTCACTCTATCGATTTTATATTTACCAGCTGGTTTGGCTTACAGGAATCCGTCTCGGATGATCTTCTATAAATGACCAGCCGTAAAATTCCAAAACTGCCGTGACCACAAAGGGGGGCTTATAAGCAGCATCCTGCAAGACCTTGATTGCTAAAACTTGCCAGAAATTAGCAATCAGATTGACCCAACTATAATAAAGCAGTCTCTCACCCCAAGCTTTCTCGTCCGCCATCCACATTTTTCATACTTCGTATGTTGGGGAAGTTGAAAAAGGTCATGCTTGCAAAAAGATCGGACTTGCATGGGGTTAATTCAGAAAATTATCTGGTAAAATAGGACTGTTGAAAGCCACTCCCACAGTAGATTCCAGTAAGCTCTCATTTTGGCTGACTTCCCCTGGAAAAACTCTGTTACGAAATAGTGCTAACCCAGGGAGATTTCGCCTTCAGGGTAATTAAAATGATTCTGGCACCAAGTGAGGTGGAGGATAATCATAGTACACATGATGATACTCTTGTTCCTCCTTGGTGGTTACGTAGGCAACTACAGTGGGAATAATCTGATCTGATTTTCACCGATTTCCCAGGATAAGTCTCTTGAATCGCCTTAAAGTGTACACATAGCGTTAGCAACTCTAGTACATAAAGTATTCGACCACACTCATTAATTTGTGGGACCCCATTTTCATGCACGCTTCTAACATGTCCTCGACATCTGTAGTAAATATGGACTTGGTGTGGAAGTTCTTGAAAATTACCTTCCAACATAAGGACCTTAGAGTTGCTAAACATCGAAATACTTCACCAAAACTCCCCTAAGTATGCAAAGGACTTGGTGATATAGGTCTACAGTAGTCTTACTAGAAAACTCGAACGAGTTGTAGCTGGAAAAAGTTCGACCACAATCTGCAGAATGGTAGAAAACGCCTACCAAGCTTGCCTTCAATCCTAAGCAGCAGAACCATAGATGAGCTGGTGATGAACTTCTCTTCATAATAAGCAGGATGCAATCTAAAATTCTGGCAAATTCTCTCTTCATTCGGAAAAGATGAATTTCATAAGATTAAGGGGCTCCAAGAAACTCCAGCTCAGATCGGGAAGATGTTTGTTAGAATCTCTAAGTTTAGTTCATGGGAACCCAGTTACTTCACCATCTTATAATCAATGTTAACTAAACTATCAGACTAGACTTGCTAGGTGCTACAATAAAGCAGTCGTCGAAATAGGCGAATATCTGGATACCCTCCTCAGGGGGGGAGTTAATGCGCATGATTGTTGTTTCTACTTAATCTTATGGTAAAGGTAAGGGGAAGCAGTTAGAAAGACCGAATGTCAGGAACTCGAAAACTGGTAAAGACTGGTTGTCGAATTGGACGCGAAGCCATCATGTTTATGATTGAAAACAGAACAGGATGTTAAAGAATCCTAAGTCTAACGTTGTGTCGAACCACGCCCTAATACAACTCCTAGATAACAGCTGAATGAGTTTTCATTTTGAAAAGTCTCGGACGAATAATTCTGTTACAGGAGGTGTAAGTTGAAAGATGGGTTAGAGATCTCCTGTTTCCTTCGGAATTCGGGAAGAGTTAGAAGTAGAAACCCTTCCTCACTTACTCGAGCCACATCAGACCCTCTAAGACTGGAGAAGTAGAAGGAATAACTCTATAGTCTGGAGCCTCTATAGTTGAAATTTGACTTGCCTTAATAGTCGTAAATCGGACTTCCAAATAGAAACCTCTGTCCTTTTCTTTTGTTGGCAGGAATATAATAAAAAGTGGAAGACCTTCCTTGTAGACATAATAAAAAAGGTTTAAGTCTGAAGAAACCTTCGACTCCAAGTGGTTAATTTATGACAG
Source organism: Ophioderma brevispina (assembly GCA_023653785.1). Classification (NCBI taxonomy): domain Eukaryota; kingdom Metazoa; phylum Echinodermata; class Ophiuroidea; order Amphilepidida; family Ophiodermatidae; genus Ophioderma; species Ophioderma brevispina. Next base: position 1,264 of record JAMKCH010000186.1, on the reverse strand, counting down.
CTTGATCTACAGATTGACAAGGTCCTCTTCTTGAGAGCTAAGTTAGATCACTGACCTCCAAACAGATCCTTATCTCAGGAGAATTCAGGAGAATTCAAGAGAGAGAGAGAACCTTTGGCTGTAGGTTCAAAGAATCAACAGAATTCTGTCTTCCGAGAGCAAACTTGAAAAGGGGGGGCTCTGCAGGAACTTGATTAAGATCTGTCATAGAAAAACGAACATCTCTCAATAACTTCTTAAGACAGCTCCACAGAGGCTTCAAACAAACTGCTCATAAGAGACTTTAGACAGAAGGCTACATCGATTTGTACCAAACATCACGGGCAAATCTGTACCAATTCGACGATTACCAATTCTTACATAATTCAATGATCTTGACTCCATCTACTCCATTTAGTAGGAGAAGAACCATGCTCAACTACAGATGGCTGGGCATGGTCTCTGCTTGAATTTACCCCATGGGCCTATTCCATATATGATACTAGAAGAACCTCTCAACCCCAGCTGATGGGCATTGACTCGGCTAACGTAAAGTCTTCTCATCAGTACTTCATCTAATCCCAGAAAAGAGTGGGAACCAAAGGAACTGTGAAGAACTCGAAATCTTCCTCACATGGATGGAAGACTCAGGAATCCATCGGAGAAGGGGAGTCTTTTGACTAACTTTTCCAAATAGACTTCTGAACTCATCCTAGTCTGACTAGATCAGAACGGAATAAGAGGTTTCACCAACTGTTTCATTTGTATGTGTTTAGCAGCGAAGCAGGAAGACAGAAACTGTAGGGGACTAAGTATCTTGAAGAATAGTCGAATCACATTTTTTTCACAACCTCGATGACCCAAAACAGCCGACAAGCCAGGTACAGGTACTTTTTCAAGAAGAGCCCACATCGGAATAAGGCGACCGCAAATCTGGCGAAATTCTTTCACAGTTTGGTATCCTCTATCAAATTCAGAATCTTACCCAATCTTCACCAGTGCGCTCCTAAACTGGTATAAACTTCGACTAAGAGATAGAAAGGCAATGAGTGGATAGCATTAGCCCGAGTAGAGTGCATTAGCCATTAGTGGTTCCGAGTTGAAGTAGTCTCAGAAATCTCAGCTGAACTGCAAAATAGGAAGAGGAGCTGGGCTGTCCCCTGAGGTAGGCTAATAGTTGTGATGAATCTTAAGAAATGAGTCATGATAAGAATAAAACCACTTACTGATAGGTTATTCTAAAAGATATAGTCATACATAACACGTAAGTTTCCGCTCACAATCC